>CAUYRT010068053.1:0-10661 GCA_963574885.1 Lepilemur ruficaudatus | reverse complement strand
GAGTATAATCACCTCCTAAATGGATTTGCCATGAATCATCCAGTCTCGCCATCACTCCTATTTACAGAAGGGTGCTTTTAATTCATGAGAATTTTAGAGGGTCTATAGTGTCAAGAAGTTTGTTTCTCAGCTTTCCCACAGGAAGCTCAGGATTACAGGATTGCAAGAAAGTTATTGTACTTTTTTGCTTTTCAGGTTCCAAAATTTTGTTGCTATTGTTTCCTCTCCCATGCTCCTAGTCTTTGTGAAAACTTTGCCTTTTGTAAAAATCCTTTTACTTTAGCCTTACTGAGGTTTCAAGAAGAAATAAAATTTAATTGCACTCTATTTGCCATCTATAACTGGAAGTCCCTCATCCTCTTTCTTCATCACTCTTAATTCATCCCTACCACTGCACTGAAACTGCTCACTCTTACCAGAGTTACCAGAAACCTTCATGTTGCCAAATGTAATGGCTGCTTTCCTCTGCTCTCTATTTTGACATCATATGATAGAGATGAGCACTTCTGCATTTATTAAATACTTTCCTTCCTTGGTTTCTGTGATAGAACAGTTGCCTGCTTTTCCACTCATCTCACTGGCTGCTCCTTCTCTGATTAACACTGGCATGAGCCCAGGCTGAATGCTTCCCAATCTGTGCATCCTTCCTAGAAAATATCACCCGGACACATGACTCTCAAATCCATACCCGTAGACCAGACTTTGAAAGGCAGAATCATATATCCAACTGCCTTTTTCACATTTCTATAGATTTTACAGGTAACCAAAATATCATATAGTCAAAACATAAACACAACTTTCTTCTGTCAATTTGCTTCTCTCCCAGCTTTTTTTCCCAACCTGATCTCCATATACTCTCCCCACAATTTACTATACTCCAATGACATCTGCTCTGTTCCTCAAGCATTCCATCATCATTCTCGTCCCCACTGCCTATAAAGTTCTTCTCTCAGATCTTCACATGGCTGATGCCTCTTCCCATTCAGATCTCAACCAAAACGCCCACTTTCAATGAGGCCTTCTCTATCTAATGGAAGCAGTTACTAGTCTCTATCACATTATCCATTTTAAATCTCTGCACAATACTAACCACAAATTTGATCATTTGTCTTGCTCTAGAATGCAATCCTCATGAGAGCAGGGACAGCTTCTATCTTGGTTCACTGTACTCAGTATCTAAAGTATCTGAACACAGGTGGTATTCAATGTTTTGTGATAAACTAATATAAAACAAAATTTTTTTAAATAAAACTTTTCTCAAGTTAGTCTGTCAAAATCGTTCACAGATTCTTTTACATGTTTTTCAGGAAAAATATCATTCTATGATGCATTCCACCTTTCTTTACCTTTTGTACTTTTTGGATCTTTTGGACTGATTTTTCAGAAAACTGTAAGTTCAGGGCACTCTTCTGTATGACCAACCATGAGTCTCAGAATTCTGTTTAAACAAGAAAAAAAAATATTAGATTTATTCAACTTATGAAAAAAGGTTTTAAATTAATTTTTAAACATAATACAATTTAGAACTGTCATAAATATATATATAACAAATTTTAAGTTCTATAAATTATTTCTAAAAGAAAACAAAATAACTTAAAATCACAAATAAACCAAAACAAACACTTTTAATTCTGGTATAGAAATTAAAATACAAAAGTATGAAAATAACAATAACTATAAAATATATTAATGAATATACAATATAAAACATATAATTTGGGACATCAATAATAAAGTCATGAGCTAAAAAAATAGAATTTTTACATATGCAACTGTAGGCGTTATCAGCTTTAAAAAATGTTATAACTATAATATGTTTTATAAACAAGCTTGTGGTAATCACAAAGAAAACACTTAGAGGACTCACAGAAGAAAATGAGAAATGAATTAAAGCATAACATACACAAAAATCAATGTAACATAAAGAAAAACAGCAGGAAAGGAAAAGAGGAGCAAAAGAGCTACAAGACAGAAAACAAACTGTTCCCTATCAGTAACTACTGTAAATGTAAATGGGTTAAACTTCACAAGCAAAAGACATAGAGGGGCCCCTTTTCCACGGCTTCCATATCTGCAGGTTCAACCAACTGTGGATGAAAATATTTTAGGGGGGAGAACAATAAGAAATAATACAAATAAAAAAACTAATACAGTGTATCAACTGTTTACATAGCATTTACATTGTATTAGGCATTATAAGTAATCTAGAGATCATTTAAAGTATATAGGAGGGGATGTTTAGGTTATATACAAATATATACCATTTTATATGAGGGATTTGAGTATCTGTGGACTTTGATATTTGAGGGGTGTTCTGGCAGCAGATACTGACAGATGACCGAACTGTAGTGTTCAAGTCTGCTCTTTCCTTACTGATTTGCTGTCAGATGTTCTTTCCTATATTGAAGGCCGGGTATTGTGTTGTTACTGTTGTGGTGCCATTCAATTCACCCTTCAGTTCTGTTGATGTTTGCTCTGGTGTTAGGTACGTATATATATTTATAATTGCTATTCCCCCTAGTGAATTGACCCCTTTATTACTATATAATACGATGTCCTTCTTTGTCTCTTGTGACAGTATATGACTTAAAGTATCGTTAGTCTGTTAAAGTATGGCTACTCATACTCTCTTTTGGTTACCATTTGCGTGGAATGTCTTTTTCCATTCTTTCACCTTCAGCCTATGTGTGTTCTTAAATCCGAAGTTAGTCTCTTGTAGACAAGGGGCCCTCTATGTATTTTGCTTGTAGGCTGACCATTATTCTGTTTAAGAAGACTGAGGATGGGACCCCAATCCCTACTGGCGTGTAAGGTCTCAGTTGAGGAGTCTACAGTCAGCCTGATGAGTGTTTGCTGTTTTTGCCTTACAGCTTGAGGAGGTCCTCCTTCATATTTTCTACTGTTTAACACTTTCTAAAATTTCTTCCATGAACACGTATTCCTTTTACAATTAGAAAATTTAAGTGTTGCCTTTTTTCTTCTCCTTTTAACTGTCCAATACCAGAGTCCTAGCTATATATAAGTATGTTAATAAAATACATGTTAACCTATTTCAGAGAAGAAAAACATGAGTAACAGAGACTATTTTCCTTGTACTATTAACTTATTTTAGTGGAATAAACCTTAATTTCATCTACTTAATAATTTTTAAGTTAAGTTCAGTTGCTTTAAATTGACGTTAAAGCACTGAAACTACAATAAATGTTTTTCTAACCTGATAACCTACTGACCCACTGACCTACTTTAGAATTTAGGTTTGTCAAATCTGATATCACAGATATTTGGGGGACTGATGGATCTATTAACATTAATTAAAAGCAGTGCTGAAATTTAATTGACTGATATAATACAAAAACCCAAGCAACAATCCTTAACAATGTTTATCACCATTTATGAAAAATTCTAGCTGGCTTCTGCAGATTATTAAGTCTATATTACAACTGAAAACATAATTATTCCTAAAGAACAAGCATTTTAACTTGCAAAGAAAGGGCCAAATACTTTTTAAATTAATCGTTTAATGTATGAGGAAAAAACGAAATTAAACAGTAATTCTCAATGTATTTGATACTGAATGGCAACATTAGCCTACCTCTACAACTGATACCAAATATTAGCAAAATAAAAGATAGTCTTGATTTTACAGCAATTCCTAAGACCAACTTAAATTGAAAATTGACCTGTAAGAACAAGAATTATATGCCAAACCAAAGTTTTATGAACCAGACAGGATTCTGGCTCAAAACAAGTATCAAATGACACTAGAACTCTAGCCTGTCAAGTATCAAGGTGTGCGATATTTATGAAACCTCATTAAATAAACAAAAACTAAATAACTAATACAGCTCTCTTGGTGGGACACAAGACTATCCAATGATTCAACTAATATATTTCTTCAAATAAAGTCTGAGCTTCCTATCAATATAAAGGACTAATCTTGCCCACAGAATATATGAGCACTTTATCCCTTTTCAGGGATGAGATTGAGGCCTAAGCCTGTCCCCAGCCTCGAATAAGCCTCACATAAAACCGGAAGGTGCAGGGAGAGCTCAAGCCTCCGAATGAACCACACACTGAACTAGGTACCGTAACCCTGAACCTACACCACTCTACACCTGCCTCTGTATTAATACCAGTAGGTAGAAAGAGGGAGCCCTGTGACAGGCAGAATAACAGGCTCCCAAGAATGTCCATGCCCTAATCCTTGGAACCCGTGAATATGTTATTATACCTCACATGGTAAAAAAAAGGATTCTGCAGGTGTGATTAAGATTAAGGAACTTGAAACGGGGAGATTGTCCTGGATTATCCGGGTGGGTCCACGGTAATCACAGGAGTTCTCAAAAACAAAGGACCTTTCCTAGCTGTGGTCAGAGATGCCAGACAGAAGGGTAAAAAAAGATGCAAAGTCGCTGGCTTTGAAGGTGAAAGAAGCTGGCATCAAGCCAAGAAATGCAGGCAGCTTCTAGAAGCTTGAAAATACAAAGAAACAGATTCTCCCTGAAGCCTCCAGAGAGGAACGTAGCCCTTGATTTTAGCCCAGTGAGACCCCCTCGTGGACTTCTGACCTACAAAACTAAAACAATAAATTTGTATTGCTTGAATCTACTAAATTTATGGTAATTTATATGGCAGCAATAGAAAATTAATATACGATCTGACTGCTCTTGACAAACATGCCTCTCACAAACTCTCCCCCTCAGTATTTACAGTAATATGCCTAGGAGACCATCAACACTAATCAATCCATCATGCCCTACATTCCTTTTATATTGGTCACCAGAAGCCCAGCACTCCCGGGTCATCCTCTATCCCTGTACTCTCATCAGTATATACTCTATATCCCCACACTGACCCCTTTTCTCTTCCTTCCCCAATTTCCAAAATTCTTTCACTGTGTCTTCTGGAACTCATGGTATAAATCATCACCAAAATATCCTATTTCCTCAGCATTGTAGCGCTCTCTCTTTACCTTTCTTGCACCTACGGAAATGTCACTCTCTCCTAGAATTCTGCTCTAGCCCCAGACCTTTCAAATAACAGCTGTTTTCTCTTCCACATCTCAGATGATCAGGGCCTGGAGGTGTGGTAGGCTTCCTTGTTCCTCATTGCCATTTCTGAATTATTCTCCTTTCTCTGCTCCCTAAAACCCCCGGCTCTGAATCTCATGCCACCAGACTGTTATCACAGCTATTATATGTTGTAGTCATTCACGACCCCCCAGGACAAGCTCCCTCCCTCTATGAGGGGCGCTACCTTCTCCAATACCTCTTTTGACACAGTTTTGGATTTCAGTATACACAAAATGATCCCCTCAATATCCTGGCCTGTCAGTTCCTCGATCTCTTCCTCTGCAACAATTTTGCACTCCACCCTGCCTCCCACTCATTCCCCTAGTGTTACTCTAGAACCCACCAACTCCAGTAATCCCACACTCCTCCATAGTCTCAATTTTAAACACCTTACCTTTCCCTTTCTCTCTCACACAAACTGGGATACCATGTGATCTACTTGATGCAAAAAAGACACAAACAGTAGCTTTTTTTTTTTTTTAAAAAAGGCAATACAACTTTAATTTATTTATGTTTGGCCTTTAAAGGGGGAAAGAAATCCTGTCTCACCTTCTTAATCCTTGCTGGGCCCTCAGTTTCTCATCCCAGTCAAGGTACAAAGAGGCAAAGCAAATTTATTTAAGATGCTCAGGAAAGCCAAACATAGTGATAGTCTATAATTTCTATCAGAAATGTTTCATTCTTTTCCATGTTTGTATAAACTCCAGCCTTCCTTTTTGCCATTGAGTCCTTTGTACATTTAGCAGACAGATAAGCCATTTCAGGAGCCATCCCATGGCAAAATGGAATGGTTGCTTATGACTCTAATTTAGCTCAAGCTGTGCTGATGATGGAAACCTCTTGGCCAGGCGTGGTGGCTCACACCTGTAATCCTAGCACTCTGGGAGGCCGAGGCAAAAGGATCGCTTGATGCCAGGAGTTCAAGACCAGCCTGAGCTCTGAGCAAAAGTGAGACCACGTCTCTACTAAAAATAGAAAAAATTAGCCTGGTGAGGTGGCACATGCCTGTAGTGCCAGCTACTTGGGAGGCTGAGGGAGGAGGATCACCTGAGCGCAGGAGTTTGAGGTTGCGGTGAACTAGGCTGATGCCATGGCACTCTAGCCTAAGCAACAGAGCAAGACTCTGTCTCAAAACAAAAACAACAAAAAACCTTCTTAAAATTCCAATTTATAGTATTCACTAATACAGGCACATGTAATGCAAATAATAAAGAACTTTCTGAGGCAAAACCAACACTTCTGAAGATTACTTATTTTATCACATCAATTTTCCTATCTTTGGTCTACTTCTCCAGCCTCATCTCCCATTCTACCCTCACTGTACACGTATTCCCTATTCTCTAGCTATACCAATCATGTCACCATTCCTATGAAGTAGAAAATAAAGCTCCCTGGGCAAATAAAAGCCTGTCCATAAGGTGCCCAACATATTATCAACATAAATGTCTCTTTATTTTTTTTAGAGACGGGGTCTGGCTCTGTCACCTAGGCTGAGTACAATGGTGTGATCACAGCTCACCGCAGCCTTGAATTCTCGGGTTCAAGCGATCCTCCTGCCTCAGCCTCCTGAGTACCTGAGACTACTACAGGCATGCACCACTGTGCATCTGGCTCATTTTTGTTATTTTTTTTAGGTAGGAGTTCTCACCAGGTTGCCCAGGCTGGTCTTGAACTCTTGGCTCAAGTGATCCTCCCACTTCAGCCTCTCAAATTGCTAGGATTACAGGCACGAGCCACGGTGCCAAGCTCACAAATGTCTTCTTAATAAACTGGAATTGACCTTCACAGTAAATCACATTATCATTCACATCAATATTCAACTAATCACTATATGCTGTTGGTAGTAAAAAACTAACTTGAAGTACTATGTATTAATTTCCTATGACTGCTATAACAAATTACCACCAATTTAATGGATTAAAATAATACAACGTTATTGCCTCACAGTTCTGTGGGTCAGAGTACAACACAGGTCTCACTGGGCTGAAACCAAAGTGTTGGCCGGGGTGCATGCTCTTCCGCAAGCTCTCAGAAAGAATCTGTTTCCTTGCCTTTTCAAGCTTCTAGAGGCCACCCACATTCCTTAGCTCATCACTCCCCCTACTGTATCTTCAAGCCAGCACCAGGTCAAGTCCTTCTCAGGCTGCCATCTGTTCTGCCTCCCTCTTCTCTTACAAAGACCTTTGTAATGACACTGAGCCCACCCAGATAACACAGGATAATCTCCCTATTTTAAGGTTGATTAACAACAATTAATTATTCCTCGCCATGTACTTAACATAGGTACAGGTTCTGAGAACCGGGACATGAACATCTTTGAAGGGTTGTCACTCTGCCTACCATATATCATGTATCAAGAAGTCTCCTTTGGTAAAGATGAAATCAAATATTTTTTGGGGGGGATGAAACGTCAAAGAACAATTTGATCTATTAATAGATAAAAGACTACACGCCTATGCCAGTAACTTCTAAACTTCTGTCTTTCCCTTTCATGTTTCTTCAAGGGAATTGAAAAACAAAACGGATAATTCAGGCTGAATGAGACCAACTTCAATTAAAATCTAACTTTACTGTTATATGGTAGCAACAGGCTCTATGAATGTTCTTTGGAATGGCAAAGTATGTTAGCATACTTTTATTTTCCTTTTTTTGTTGTTCTTGGGACACTCATCTGTCTAAAATACTTGTTAATGTCCAAATGAATACGAGCATAATTTCCCTTTTGAAAACTGTTTAATTGCTATATTATATACAAAAATGACATGATTTATATGTATCAACAGATGTTCGAACAAGATGAATTAAAAAATCCTAGACTTTGTCGAATAGTCTACTATTTTAAAAAGCTAAATGTAAGTAAATTTCTGAGGCAGGTTCTCTAGAAAAGAGAGAGAAACAATTATATCAACCTAAAAGAATTATAGAATGTCATTAGTGTTATAAATCCTCCGGGGACTTGTTAGGAAACATTATCAAGCAGTATTATGAAAATATTATACTAGGCTTAGAGCTGGCTCAAGAAATATTTAATAACATGCAGTATATATAAATATAATGACAATGTTTTGCTCTATATACTCCATCAATGAGGCCACCAGAGCTACTTAAAATACCACCAAAAATATACCCATTTTCAAAGCTATAAGTATTCCTCTAACTTTTTTACAGTAACCCATTTCCTAAAAAAGAGACAGCTGTTTTGAGCTGCAAGATTGCTTTTGTGTAGCCAAGTAGACCAAACAAGTTCACAACCATCTGAAAACTAGTTCAAATAAGTTTACATGCATCCTGAACCACAGATTATTCAGAAAAAAACTACCATAAAGCATTTGTTCTTCACTAAAATACTCATTACTAAGTACATTAAGGATAAAATTTACTCCCTTACAGTTAGTGTAAGATTTTGCAATATATGATTTATACATGTTATCCACTTCCACTTATATTTCTGTCCCTATTTATTTTCAAAGCTTTCAAATTTAAAAATATACATGGGCATATTTATTTAGTCTCTTAGCTGATTAATTATTATTAGCTTAACCCACCGACTAAACAGTCCTTATCCTGAAATGACAAGGTCTGGGAAAATGGCAGCCCAAGACCCTATTTGAATCTGTGGAGTGGCAAAGGAGATAGGGCTCAAATTGCACACACATCACTGTGTAGGAGAAATTGCAGAGTAAATAAGGATGTTTAGCTAGCACGCTAATTCATCAGTCAGGCGGCCGGTGACCAGGTTTCACAAGAGCGCAACACTGACAAAACAGACACATCCCCTTGATACACAAGACACAAGATGTAACGAGATTTCTACTTGATTTATCTTCCTGTTCACTAACTCTTTTCTTCTGTCATCTCCATTCTGCTCTTGAGCCCATGCAGTAAATTTGTATTTCATATACTGTATTTTTTCAGTTCCAAAATTTCCATTTGATTCTTTTTTATAGTTTCTATTTTTCAGAGAAGAACTATTTTCCGCACTCACTTCAAGAACATTTGCTTTTGGCCGGGCACGGTGGCTCACACCTGTAATTCTAGCTCTCTGGGAGGCCAAGGCTGGAGGATTGCTTGAGGTCAGGAATTAAGAGACCAGCCTGAGCAAGAGCAAGACCCATCGCTACTAAACATAGAAAAAAATTAGCCAGTCAACTAAAAATAGAAACAAAAAATTAGCCGGGCATGGTGGCACATGCCTGTAGTCCCAGCTACTCAGGAGGCTGAGGCAGGAAGATCACTTGCGCCCAGGAGTTTGAGGTTGCTAGGCTGACGCCACGGCACTCACTCTAGCCCAGGTAACAAAGCGAGACTCTATCTCAAAAAAAAAAAAAAAAGAATACTTGCTTTTAACTCATAAGCATGAGTTACTTTAAGGTGTTTTTATTATAATTCCATCATCTGGATCATCTTCTAAGGGTTGGCATCTGCTTTGTCTTTTCCCTTAAATATGTTTGGATTTTCCTGTTTCTTTGTATTGTTAAGTTTGGATTATATTTTGGACATTCTGGATATTATTAGGTCATGAAACTGTAGGTTCTATAAACATCCTCTGGAGAATTTGAATTTTTTTGTTTAAGTTTTATCCTGCAAGCTCTGTCTTGCCTTCTCTGGGCAGTGCTTTCAACTTCAGTTCAGTTTTCAAAGCCTTGACTATGCTGCTTGAGTTTATCCTTAGGGACATCACTTAGAGATAAGTCTGGGATTTGAGCAGTGACTTATATCACAGTTTAGTTCTTTAAGTCTTTGCTACGTTTCTTTGGGTCTGTTCCGTGCATGTGTAGCACATGGATGAGGTGGCACCTTTGTGGGTTCATGCACACAATTAGGGAATCACCTCCCATATTAACTCTCTTCTCTCTGATATTTCCAAAGCATGCCCCAGCTTCCAGCGGCCTCTTTCCCAATTCCTTTGGCCAGAGAGATGGTTTTCTCTTGGGGTCTTAAGTGCTTGTGCCATTATGACAATGTAACTTTGTAAGTGGGCATGGTTGCAGAGCTGGGAGAGAAAAAAAAAAGAGGGGGACCCTTTTCCTTATCGGATGGCTAGAAACAAGGAGTTTCTCTTAGAGTTTTTGCTAAGGGCTCTACCCAATATGTAGTTCTACAATCCAGCCTACCATTTAGTTAAAGCTGGGTCACAGAAAGGAAAAAAATGATAGGCACGCCAAAACTTTCAAGTTTTGACTTCCCTTCTCAATTTTCCTTCTACTGTTTACTTTTCAGTCTTCAGATAGTTGCTTTTTGTATTCTACCCAGAGTTTTTAGTTCTAAACAGAGGCTTACTCCATTTTGGCCCATCCATTATATTTTATCCAATTCCCTACTAATTTTCGCCTAATAGCTTTAGCAGTCATGACTGATCATCATCTCGATTCATTATTTCATTAGGACTTGCACTGTGTTGAGTTTCTAAGCCTAACGTTCTCCAGCGTTTTTTTTTGTTTGTTTGTTTAATTTTTTTTTTTATTGGGGGAAAACTACAAAGCATTTACAGTATAATGTTTACAGTCACAATTTATAGTGAGCTGGTTTCCCAAAATATATTACCACTCAAGTTGACTTATCTTGTTACATTTAAAAATCTACTCTGTC
>CAUYRT010068051.1:0-120303 GCA_963574885.1 Lepilemur ruficaudatus | reverse complement strand
GACACGCAAATTCGTGAAGTGTTCCATATTTTTATGATAAAGACATCTGCACCCAAATGTTTATGGCAGCACAATTCACTACTGCTAGGTCGTGGAAACAACCCAAGTGCCCGTCAATTCATGAGTGGATTGTTAAAATTTAGAAATTGTTTCTTTATTAAAGATCCCATCAGAGTTTCTTTAGACATTACAGTTCTCAATTCAAATATTTATGAGAAGCCTCATTAAGTTTATATTATCCTGCAACTCATTTCCAGTATTCATTTTTTTAAAAAAGTATTTGAAAAGGGAGATGAAAAAGCGCAGAAGAGAGGAGAGGAGAGGATTAAATTAATCAGACGGCACACTTTTTTGGATTATTCTTGCAAAGATTGGTACACAACTTGATTCTCCATATTATATTCCAAATGTGTAGGAGAAACAAAACAGAACAGAAAATCCCTAATAACCTGGAGAAGTGCTACAATATAACCACTGCTGTCGTCTGTCATCAACCACTCGTCTTGTTCTCATGGGTTAATGGGATCAAATCCTTGATGATGCAAGGAATTTCTTTGCCAATAGATCCGTGACTATGGGCCTTAGAGGATTTGTTGGAATAGCAAAAGTAATCTCAGGATCTGTGAATCTCTGGCACTCACATTTAATATGCCTAAGAAGCAGCAAGAAAATGTCTCAGCCATCGTCATCCCCTTAAGAGTCTTGGCTTTGAAGGGGATCCCTGTGGCTGAGAGGACCTGTGCAGTGAGGAACTGGTTTGGTGCCCTTCTCTGAATTCCCACTTGAGCTCCTCTCTACTGACCACATCAGCATTTTCTTCCAGAGACTCTGCCCTTCTGGGATCAAATGTTCATGGCCCATGTCAACACAACAGGGAGCAACTCACTGCTCTCTCTCTTTTTTTTTTAATTGGTAGTACGCCTCAAAGACTGAAACAAAAGAGTTTCTTTTAAACAGGTCATCCCAGTGCATGACAGACTTCTTCAAAGCAGGCAGTCTCAAGATAGTAGATGAAAAAACTTTAAATATATCCCCACAATTTCTTCAGTAACTTACCAGCACCACACTTAAGAAACACCTGGTAGGAATTAAAAGAAATTTGTGTTACCCATTTGGTTTGTTTCCACCAGAATCTGAATATGACACAAGACTTCAAATACACTTCTACTGATTCGGGTGTGTTGCCAATAACAGAGTTTCCCAACGTGAGATGGTGCAACATGGTTGGTTGTTTACTTCCAACAAAAGCAGCATCAAGGCCAGGGAAGGGGGAAGAAGAAAGTAGGTGAGGGATCTAAACTTCTGCCAAATACCACTGTGTCTCCAACAGCTGGATTAGTTTACAAACAGATTTTTTTCCAAAGAAATGTGACTTTTATTTGAGTGCCAAACAATGTTCTCAGCTCATAAGGTTATCTGAATCTCTTTGCCATTTTTTATTTTTACCATTTTCCCTGCAATGACTCCATGTCTATTATTATTTCAATTAGTATTTCAACACTATATCAGCAAACTCATTTCTTCTACACCTAAATGAGAGCATATAAAATCATGGCACTTCATAGAAATGATAAATGAATGAAATAGTATTATTTAAAAAAAAAACTTTAAATCTTTAGAATTTACATTCCTTTTTGAGTAAATATTTTTTTATAATTTCTCTACTTTTCCCTTATTTCATCAAATATGAAGTTTATACTGTATAGTCTGAAGAGAATGTAAAATTTTATTTTTTAAGATGTTTGCAAAAATGCTCAATACTCATATTTATTAATTTATTCTTAAACTTTCTTAGATTGATTGAAGGGAATTCAATGTCTTTAACCAAGATTAAATTGAATGTGTAACAATTAACTTTGTTTAAACGTAGTGGTCCCCAAATATTATAAATGCTTCAATGCATAACATGTTTCTTTTCTTTGGTTTTATTTCAGAGTGTCACAGGGGTAGAAACGTTTTTGTTACATGGATTACTTTTGTACTGCTTGAGGTAAAGTTATAAGTGCACCCATCACCCAGATAGTGTACACTGTACCCATTAGGTGTGATTTCACCCGTCCCTCCCTCCCCCCTCCCACCTGCATGATTTTCATTGACTTTTACTTCCATCTGTTCACATGAGTGCTGTTCAGTTAGTTCCAATTTAATGGTGAGTACATGTGGTGTTTGTTTTTCCATTCTTCCCATACTTCACTTAGGAGAATGGTCTCCAGATCCATCCAGATTGTTATAAAATGAATTAATTCATTTTATATGGCTGAGTAGAACTCGATGGTATACATATGCCACATTTTATTAATCCACCCATGAATTGATGGGCACTTGGGATGATTCCACATCTCTGTACTTGTGAATCCTGCTACAATAAATATTCGAGTGCAAGTGTCTTTTCCATTAGATGACTTTTTTTCTTTGTGTAAATACCCAATGGTGGGATTGCTGGATCAAATGGTAGGTCTACTTTAATTAATAGTTCTTTGAGGAATCTCCATACTATTTTCCATAGAAGTTGCACTAGTTTGCAGTCCCACCAACAGTTATGTGTAAGTGTTACTTTCTCTCCGCATCTGTGCCAGCATCGATTATTTTGGGACGTTTTGATAAAAGCCATTCTCCCTGGGGCTAGGTGATATCTCAATGTGGTTTTAATATGTGTTTCCCCGATGATTAGTGACATTGAGCATTTTTTCATACATTTATTTGCCATTAGTCTAGCTTCTTTTGAAAAGCTTCTGTTCATGTCTTTTGTCCACTTTTTCACGGGATTGATTTTTTTCCCTTGCTGATTTGCTTGAGTTCTTTGTAGATTCTGGTTGTTAGCCCATTATCAAAGGTATAGCATGTGAATATTTTCTCTCATTCAGTAGGTTGTCTATTCACTCTGTTCATTGTTTCCTTGGCTGTACAGAAACTTTGAAATTTAATCAAATTTTATTTATTTATTTTTGTTATTACTATGATTGCCATTGGGGTCTTCTTCATAAATTCTTTGCCTAGGCCAATATCTAGAAGGGTATGCCAACATTTTATCCTAGAATTCTAATGGTTTCATGTCTTAGGTTAAAGTCTGTTAGCCATTTCGAATTAATTTTAGTGAGTGGTAAAAGGTATGGATCCTATTTCAATCTTCGACAAGTGATATCCAATTTCCCCAGAACAATTTATTGAATAGGGACTCTTTTTGCTAGTGTATGTTTTTGTTTGCTTTGTCAAACATCATATGGCAATATGTGGATGGTTTTATATCTGGCTTCTCAGTTCTGTTCCATTGTCTATGTCACTATTTTTGTTTCAGTACCATGCTATTTTGGTTATTACATCCTTGTCACATAGCTTAAAGTCTGGTAAGGTGATGCCTCCAGATTTGTTCCTTTTGCTTACAGTTGCTTTGGCTATTCGGGCTCTTTTCAGGTTCCAAATGAAGCGTAGAATTATTTTTTCTAGATCTGTGAAAAATGATGTTGGTATTTTGATGAGGATTGCATTGAATCATTTTGGGTAGTATGGACATTTTAACAATGTTGATTCTACCAGTCAATGAGCATGATATGTTTTTCCATTTGTTTACATCATCTGTAATTTCCTTTCTCAGTGATTTGTAGTTCTCTTTATAGCAGTCTTTCATCTCCTTGGTTAAATATATTCCTAGGTATTTTATTTTCTTTGTAGCTATTGTGAAAGGTACTATGTCTTAGATTTCATTCTCAGCTTGACTGTTGCTGGTGTATAGGAATGCTACTGATTTGTGTACATCAATTTTGTAACCTGAGACTTTGCTAAATTTATTTATCAATTCCAGGAGTCTCTTGGCAGAGTCTTTGGGGTTTTCTAGATATAAGATCATATCATCAACAAAGAGCAATAGTTTGACTTTTTTTTTTTCCTCCTATTTGGATACCCTTAGTTTCCTTCTCTTCCCTGATTGCTCTGGTTAGGACTTTCAGCACTATGTTGAGTAGAAGTGTTGACAGTGGATATCCGTGTCTTGTTTCAGTTCTTAGTGGGAATGCTTTCAACTTTTCCCCATTCAGTGCGATGCTGGTTGTTGGTTTGTCTTACATAGCTTTTAAACTTTTGAGAAAAGTTCCACCCATGCCTATTTTGCTAAGATTTTTCAACATAAAAGTGTGCTGACTCTTGTCAAATGCTTCTTCTGTATGTTAAGATGATAATATGATCTTTGTTTTTGCTTCTGTTTACATGGTGAATCACATTTATGGATTTATGAATGTTGAACCATCCTTGCATCCCTGGGTTGAAGCCCACTTGGTCATGGTGGAATATTTTTTTGAAGTGCTGTATAATCCCATATTATGCCAACTCAGTTTAACATGGAATTATAAACCAGAAAAATATTTTTAAATAAAAGGATAAGTTCTAGCTTTGCTGACCTAACCATTTCACTGTATAATAAGAGGTTTCTGACAGGCCAACTTTGAAGATCATTTGAATAAGAAGAAACTATTTTTCTGACACAACAGCATTCACTTCACAATAGACCCACAGATTGTTAGAGTTAGGAGAAAGTCTATTGTTCATTCCATTAGGTTGAAGCAGAAATTGCTGGTAGAGAACTGTTTTTGACCAACAAAATGGCCACATCATATCCTTCAACTAATAAAAAGAAAATTGCCTCCAAGAGGGATTAAGAGACACTTGCCCAAAGTTAGTAACAGAACTGGAATGTAAACTAAGACCTCTGGATTCCCACACCAGGTGGCCTTGCATTTTAAGCAAGCAAAACCTCTTCCTATATCAATTGTCATATTACAGTTTCTGTTTTCTACCACTAATGTCTAATGTTAAAAAACAAATAAGAGAAAAATAGTGAAGAAAATTGTAATAAAGAATAAATAAGTGGTAATATATTTTCGGAAATCAGCTCACTACAAATTGTGACTACAAACATTGTACTGTAAATGTTTTGTAGTTTTCCCCCAATAAAAAAAAAAAGAAAGAAAATATAGTATAATAAATATACACAGTGGAATACTAAAAAAAAAAAAGAATAAATATAGAAAACACATAACAGAAAACTATTATAGCTATTTTAATGCACACTCTTTTATTTAAAATTTTATGTGCTTCTCTGATTATTTCCTTATGAAATAGTGGAATTACTGAGACCAAGAGTTTACAGAGCTTCTGATAAATACTGGCAAACCTCCTTCCAGAACTGTTGTTCCAATTCACACTTTCATTAACACACTTCATTTTGAGCATGCTTGACTCCCTCCACAGAAATGTTTGAATGTATTCTAGCTGGGAACTAAAATAAAATCTTAAGACCCACAGCCAAGTGAGTAGACCCGTTCTTGGCCAAGGGGACTCCAGGAAAACCTTATAGCTGAGTTGCAGGCCAGGGAGGTCAGATACTCCTCCTTATGCCCCCTCCATTTTGAAGTTGCTCTTTGTAACAATAAGATACTAAATCATAACCAGACCTAAGACGATGCAAGACAAAAGTTAAACCACACCTGCAGGCCATAAATTTACTTATCAGATCATCTGAGTCTCAGTAGAGGTCCAGTGGCTCTTGATTAACAAGCTTCCTTATTTTAACTTAAACATTTCCAGCCTTTAGGCAAAGCATCATTTCTTGAGCTAATTACAAACTAAAGAATCTTTAAGCTCACTTTTAACCTATGAGTCAGCCCCTTTGAGATGTCTTGCCTCCTGTGGCCAAACTAACATATGTTTTCCGCAAACTGATTTATGATTTTACATGTAATCCATGAATGTATAAAACTAAACTATAACCCAGCTACCTTGGGCATATTTTCTCAAGACCTTTTAAGGGCATGTTTCCTTAGGCCAAGGTCACACACACTTTGCTCAGAATAAAACTCTTTAAATTATTTTACAGAGTTTTGGTTTTTTCCATTAACATAGCCATTTAGTTTTTCTACTTTCATGAGCCACTGGACCACATTCTCTCTTCATTTTTCAATTTGGATAGCTGTACTCACTGCTATGTATGAGACCTTTACAAAATATGGAAATATAATCTTCATGTAAAGTCCTGTAAACCACAGAGAAGATATTGTTTATAAAAATGTCCCCTTGAAAGAATAAGTGCAAGACGGCAAATAACTTTTTCATTATACAACCATACAATGAAATTTTTCATATAATGAAAAATAAGTCTAATAAACTAGACTTATTTTTAGAAGTTAATCTTTGTTTATCAAGATTTACTTTGAGTATTTGTTCATGTATTTTAATATTTCAAAGTCACTTTTCCTTTCTAGACAAAAAAAATTTGGCGCCTAAACTTCGGATGGATGCAGTATCTCCTTTCCAATGCTATTACTATATGTATATTTAAAATATATTTTCACTTAAAAAAGTTAAGAATTCCTCAACCAAAATCACCCACAAAGAGTAAACCCAATTCTGAGAATTTCTTCATTAAATTGATTCCATACACCTTCCTAAGCACTATCACATTACCTCTATGTATTCCTGTAAAAGCTTTTTATGCTTCTACCTGTCACTTGAAGTTACATGCCTCCTTCCTGAATTCTTTAAGAGAAAGTACTTAATCTTTTCATCTTGTATGTCCATTGTATTTTCACTTAATGGCCACTTAATTTGCTCTTTAAGTCTTTTAAGTATTATGTAAAAATAAGATCAGAAAAAACACACAAGGAAGTATTATCCAAACATTAAATTCTATCCAGTCTTTAAAATAAATAAAGAGAAATATTAAGTTTATAAAATGCACCATAAACTTAATAAATTATGATTATCTCTTCATGGTTTTACTTTAATTGTCATGCTAAATGATTTGTGGGGTTTTTTTGTGTTGCTTTTGTTTTTGTTTTGGTTTTAGAGATGGAGTCTCACTGTGTGGCCCAGGCTGAAATGCAGTAGTATGATTATAACTTACTGTAGCCTCCAAATCTTGGGCTCAAGCAATCCTCCTGCCCCAGCCTCCCTAAATGGACAACAAGTGTGTATCACCATGCTCAGCTATTTTTTTTCTTTCTTTTAGAGAGACAGGTCTTGCTATGTTTGTTATTTTAATAACAAAAAATAAATACACATTTATTGTTAGTGTAATTTCTATATTTAGATTTTATTTAGTGAAATTGACAGGAAATCCAAATTTCTTAAAATAAATCAGTTTCCATATGGTATTTCCATCATATAATTAAGAATAGGCAAGAAATAAAGAATATGTGATCCTCTCTAAGTGACTGCCATATTTTTGAGATTCATGATATAAAATGTAACATTTTAGCCAAAAATTTAAATTTTACAATATATCTGTATTATCAAAGACAGAATAAGTTTATTGTTGCAGTCTAAAAACAAAAAACATTAAGGACTTTGCTTCCAAAAGGATGAAGGAGAGACGTACTTTTCTCTATAACTTCCATTAAGTACAACTAAAAAAAAGCCTGGACATTATATATAACGCTAAGATAAGAGGACTCTAAAAGGGTGACAAAAGAAGGAAGACAGGCTAGGGACTTCAAGACCCCTCTCCTCAAAAGATGGTGAGTTCCCTGGGTTTCTTTTTGCCTCATATATCCCAGACTCAGAGCTGAAGAAGCCAGTAACCTGGAAAGCTCAAGGGAGACAGGAAAAGAAATTCAACAAAAACTTTCTCTCTCTAGCCAAATCACCCAAACCGTATATCTAGTAAGACAAAACTTTTAGATAATATGGCTCTATTCCATCCAAACATCACAGTAAACCTGGGGTCCCAACCCTCACTTGCACCAGCAAAGGCAAAGTGAGGAGACTAGGGTCGAATTCTCAAGAGGCTGCTAAGAGGCACCTCCATACTCACACTTGTGTGATACTGGAAACAGCTGAGTAAGAAGGAAGACTGAACTTTAATACCCAAAAAGTAGGAAAGTGTAGCACTCCCTTCTGGACCCTATTTTCGTCCCTCTGGTGTCAACAGAAGAGAGTAGGATAACTGGATTTCTACCCGTGCCTGCTAATAGCGACTGTTTCACTATCTCCCCGGACTCTCATAACATAATTTGCAAAATATCCAGGTTTTAATTGACAATCACTTAGACCAAGAACCGGGAAGATTCCAAGCAGAATGAAGAAAAAAAAATAAAGAGAATCAATAGATGTCAACATCTTTATGACAGTAATGTCAAAGATTTTAAAACAGCCATCACAGAAAATGCTTCAGGGAATAATTGCAAATATACTTGAGACAAAATTAATTGCCTTAGCAAAGAACAAAAGATATAGAGAAGACCCTACTGCAAATTATAAAAATACAATAATAAAAATAAAAAACTCAGTGAATGGACTCAGAGGGGACAGAAGAAAGAATCCACAAATTGAAGATAAAACAATAGAAATAGAAATTATCAAATCTGAACAACAGAGAGAAACTGGCCCAAAAAAACAACAGCAACAAAGAGAAACTCAGCGAACCATGGAAACATAACCAAAGAGCTAATATTAGAGTTCTAGTATGAGAAGACAGAGAGGGCAGGGTTTAAAAAATGCAAAAGAAATATGGTTGAAAATGCCCCATATTTGGCAAAAGATATAAGCCTATAGATTTGGAAAACCAAGCAAACCCCAAACAGGATCAAGCTGAAGAAATCCAAACTAAGGTATCTCACAGTCAACCTCCTGAAAACTAAAGAAAAAGAAAAAGAATCCTGAAAGCAGCAAGAGAAAAATAACATCTATAGGGAAAAAATAATTCGAAAGGCAGCAATTTTTATTACAAACCATGGAGACAAAAAAAAGTAGCATACAATTTTTAAATGCTAAAAAGAAAGAACTATTATCTGGATTCTTATAACCAGTGAAAATATCCCTAAAGAATGACGAGGGAAACAAGACATTTTCAAATGTAGGAAAACTAAAACAACTGGTCATTAGCAGACCTTTCCTAAAAGAATGACTAAAGGATGTTCTCTAAACAATAGTAACAAAAAAGAAATAACAAAATAAATGAACCTTTAGACCTCTGGAAGGAAGAAATAACATAGAGAACAAAAATGTGGGTGAATACAATTTCTCTTGTGCTTTCTAAATTATGTTTGATAGTTGAAGAAACAAACATAACACTGTTTGATAGATAAGGTTCTAAGTGTAGGTAGAAAAATATCTCAAGCAAATATACTACAAATGGGAGAAAGTAAAAGGATGTAAAAGGAGGTAAGGTTTCTATACTTCACTCGAACTCGTAAAATGACAATACAAGTAGACTGTGGTAAGTTGTGATAATGTAATACCTATAAAAACTACCGAAAAAAGCTATATAAAGAGATAAATACAAAACCTATAGATAAAGTGGAATTCTAAAAAATTTTCAAGTAACAAAAGAAGTTAGGAAAACAAAAACAGGGAAATTAAAAGCAAAGAAAACAAACAGAAAACAAAAACTAAAATGGCAGACTTAAGTCTTACCATACCAATAATTAAATTAAATGTATACAGTCTAACTACATCAATTAAAACAGAGAGATTAGTAAAATAGATGACTGTATACTGTCTCCAAAAAAACTCACTTCAGATATGAAGACAAAGAGACGTGGAAAAGTTGGAAGAAAATAGGCCATGTAGAATTTAATTTTAAAAAGTAAGAGTGGGCCGGGCGTGGTGGCACATGCCTGTAGTCTCAGCTACTCAGGAGGCTGAAGCAGGACTTCAAGGTGCAGTAGCTATGATCTTGCCACTGCACTCCAGATTGGACAACAGAACAAGACACTATCTCTAAAAAGAAAAAGAAAGAAAAAGCAAGAGTGTTTATATTAGTATTAGATCAGGTAAATTTCAGAACAAACTCTATATAATATATAATGTTATATATAATAATAATATAATTAACTATATATTAGACAGAGGAATATTATAGTAATATAATAATAGCAGAATCAATCCGTTAAAAAGATACAGCAATCCTAATTTGTATGCAGCAAAACCAGAGCTACAAAATAGATGAAACAAAAACTAATAGAATTAAAAGAAAAAATAGACAAAACCACAATTACAGTTGGAGACTTCAACACTCCTCTTTCAAAATTGATAGGAAAACTAGAAATAAAACCAGCAAGAACACAAAAAAACCTCAACAATGCCATCAACAACAGGATCTAATCAACATTTATAGAATACTCCATAAAACAGCAGAATGCACATACTTTTCATGAAACATGTACCAAGATAGACCATATCCAGAGCCATAAAACAAGTGTTGACTAACTTATCAGAATTGAAATCATAAGAGAGTACTTCTCTGATTTCAATGGAGTCAAATTAGAAATCAATAATAAAAAGAGAACACTGAAATCTTCAAACAGTCGGAAATTAAACACCACACTTCCAAATAATCTACGGGTCAAGGAGGAAGTCTCCAGGGAAATAAAAGATACATTGACCTGAGTGAAAATGAAAATACAAGTTATTACATGTGGGATACAGGTAAAGCAGTGCTGAGTGGGGAGTGTGTAGTTCTCACTACAGTCAGTAAGAGGAAAAGTCTAATATCAATTATCTAAGCCTCTACTCTACCTCAAGAACCTAGAAAAAAGAACAAAATAAAAGAAAGCAAGGAAAAGGAAGTTAATAATAAATATGACAGCAGAAATCAATGAAATGAAAAATAGAAAAACAATATAGAAAATCAAGCAAAGAGTTTTTTTTTAAAAAAAAAGAACAATAAAAGTGATAAGTCTCTAAAAAGATTGGCAAAAAAGACAAGAGAAAAGATACAAATTACCAATATCATTAATGAAACTGGGGATATCACTATAGGTTATGCAGATATCTAAACAATAATACAGGAATACTACGAACAGCTCTACAGACATAAATTGACAACTTAGGTGAAATGAATAAGTTTCTTAAAAAACACAAACTACCTCACTATATCCAATATAAAATAAATAACTTTAATTATTAATATAATCATTATATAAACTGAATTAATAATTTTAAAATTCCCCAAATAGAAAATCCCCAGGCCCACATGGTTTCACTAGAGAATTCTACCAAATATTTAAAGAAGAATTAGCAGAAAATCTACACAATCTTTTCTAAAAAATATAAAATGAGAGAAGACTTCCCAATTCATTTTACGAAGCTAATATCACTCTGATACCAAACTCAATCAAGGGAAGTACAAAAAAATAAAACTACATACCAATGTCCATAGCATAACTATAGATAAAAAAACTTTAACAATTTATTAGCAAATAGAATTCAGCTATACATACATAATTAATTATACACTATGATCAAGTGGTATTTATTTAACGTATGTAAGGCTGGTTTAATTAACCATGTTTAAAAGCCAAAGAACAAAATGAAATAATCATATGGATTGGTGCAAAAAAATTTGACAAAATTCAACACCCATTCTTGATAAAATTCTCAGAAAAATAGAATTATATAGGAATTTCCTTAAGTTGATAAAGAATATCTAAAAAAAAAAGAAAACCCAACAGTTTTACTTAATGGTGAAAGAATAAATGTATTTGCCTAAAATTGAGCAGAAAAAAAGGATATCCATTTTCACCACTCTTATTGAACATAATCCTGTAGGTTTTAGCCAGTGGAATAATGCAAGGAAAGCAAATAAACATCATACCTATAGGAACGGTAGAAATAAAATTTTCCATATTTGCAAATGACATGATAGTCTACATAGCATGTACTAAGGAATCTAAAAATAAATTTCTAAAAATAATAAATGAGTTCAACAAGTTCATAGAACACAAGATAAGTTTATACACTAGCAATGAACAGATGAATACAAAATTAAAAATAATATACTACAGTTGGCCCTCTGTATCCATGGGTTCCACATCTGTGGATTCAACCAACTGCAGATAAAAAATATTTGAAAAAATAAATTCCACAAAGTTCTGAAAGCAAAATTTGAATTTAGTATACACTGAGTACCATGTTGAATCCATATGGATGAAGTGATGTATATGCATTATATTAGCTATTATAAATAATATAGATGATTTAAAATGTAAGGGAGGATGTGGATGGTTTATATGCAAATACTATGTCATTTCATATAAGGGACTTGAGCATCCACAGATTTTGGTATTTGCAAAAGGTCCCTGGACCAATCCCCCATGGATATCAAGAGAAATTGTATTTTACAATCACTCAGAAAACAGGTAGAATACTAACAAAACATGTACATGACTTGTATGCTGAAAAATACAAAATCCTAATAAGACATATAATATGATCCAAATAGACAACTACGTTCATTGTAAGAACATTCAACATTGTAAAGTTGTCAATTCTCCTCAAATGTATGCAGGTTTAATAACATGCCTATAAAAATGCCAGCATAATTTTCTATATAGTAGATATTGACAAGACTATTCTAAAATTTATTGGAAAACAAGTAAATTACAATAGCTAAATCAATTTTGAAAAAGCATAAAGTGAAAAGAATCAGTCTACACAATGTCAAGACTTTTATAGCCACAATAAACAACACTATGTAGTATCAATGGAAGAATAGACACACAGATCAATAGAATAGGATAGAAAATCCGTAAGTAGTCCAACAGCAAAAGGCACAACCGATTTTTTTATAAAGGTGCAAAAGCAATTCAATGGAAGAAAGCTAGACTTTTCACCAAATGGTGCCAGAGCAAGTGGACATCCATAAACAAAACAACAAACCCCAAACTTAGTCTCACACCTTTTACAAAAATTAACTTAAAAATGGATCACAGAATTATATATAAAATGTAAAATTATAAATTTTATGGGAAAGATAGAAGAAACCCTTTAAGGGTTTCTGAACCTAGGGCTAGGTTCTTATAATTGACACTAATAGCATAATTAATAAAATAAAAAATTGATAAATTAAACTTCATTAAATTTTAAAACTTTTGCTCTAAGAAAGACCTTGTGAAAAGGATAAAAAGACAAGCTACAGGCTGAGAAAATGTATTAGCCAACTCTGTATCTGACAAATATTAGTATAGAGAATAAATAAAGGACTCTCCAAACTCAACAGTAAAAACCAAACAACCCAATTTAAAAATCGGTAAAAGAAATGAACAGACATTTCACCAAAGAGGATGTATACATAGAAAATAAGCAAATGAAAAGATGCTCAACATCGCTGCCATCAGGGAAATGCAAATTAAAACCACAATGAGATATTACAACATGCCTATCAGAATGGCTAAGAAAAAAAGTAGAAACACCAAATGCTGGTAAGGAAGCAGAAAAACATAGAAACTGGGCCACTCATGCATTGCTGGTGGGACTGAAAATGATACAGCCACTCTGTAAAACTGACAGTTTCTTATAAAACTAAATATATAACTGGCATTTGATCCAGTAATTGCATGCTTGGGCATTTTTTTCAGAGAAATAATTTATGGTCATACAAAGAAGTGTACCTAAATGTTTACATTAGCTTTGTTCATAATAGCCCCAAACTGGAAACAACCAGTTGTTGACAACGGAGATGTCCTTCAATGAGTGAATGCTTACACAAACTATGGTACATCTATACCATGGAACGCAGATCAGCAATAAAAAGGAACAAATCACTGATACACGTAAAAACCTGATGAAGCCCCAGAGAATTATGTTCACTGTTCATGTAAAAAAAGCCAATCACAAAATGTTACATATTGTTTGATTCCATTCCTACAACAATCTTGAAAAGATAAACTGTAGAAATGGAAAGTAGATTAGTGATTATCAGGAGTTAAGGAGTAAGGCGGGAACAGTGGAGAAGGGGGTGTGGCTATAAAAAGGCAACAGGAGAGATCTTGTGGTGATAGCACTGCTCTGTAACTTGACCTTATCAATGTCAGCATCCTAGTCATGACATTGTGCTATAGTTTTCAAGATGTTACCACTGGGGAAGAACTGGGTAAAGGTAGATGGGATCTCTCTGTATTATTTCTTGCAACTATAGAATCTATACTTTTCCCAAAATGAAAAGGTTAAATAAAAAAGTAAATGGTATCAACTTATTAAAGATTGGTTAAATAAAAAATAATAAAAAAGTGTAACAGTTTTGGTATAAAGTAGTATATAACATAATAAGGCTGTTTTATTTTAACTAAAAATCAAACAAATTAACTAAAACCAATAATAGTTCCATAATAATCCTTAGAAAACTGAAAACAAGGTGTATTCCACATATGAATTAAAAGTAAATGTGAATAGGCTAGACACGGAGGCTCATACCTATAATTCCAGCACTATGGGAGGCTAAGGTGGGAGAATCACTTGAGGCCAGAATTTTGAGACCAGCCTGAGCAACACAGTGAGACCCTCTCTCTCCAAATATTGGTTTTTAAAACTTACTTAGCCAGGTATGGCGGCATGTACCTATAGTCCAAGCAACTTGGGAAGCTGAGGCAGGAGGATTGATTGAGCCCAGGTGTTTGAGGTTGCAGTGAGCTACAATGAAGCCACCACAGTTGAGCTGGGGCAAAAAAGCAAGACACTGTCTCAAAAAAAAAAAAAGGTAAAGATGAGCAATGAACAAAGACACAAAGAGACTGAACACTTCAATTTATTAACTCCATTTATATACTATTTCTGTAATACTATGTATGCTAGTAATTCTGTCATTCTAAATTCACTGATTTAATCCAATAAGAAGTGACATCATTCCCTCAAAATGGTAGTATTAAAAAATGAAATCAATAACAATAAAAAAGAGAAAGAGTGTGTGCCCTTAGGTCTTGTATCTAAGTTAATACAGAAAGAGAAAATAATTAAGGTAGAATAGTTTTAATGCATTTTCAATGCCAGTAACAGATTTCCAAGAAAATTAATCACAGAACCTAGTCGTTTTCCCTTCTTTTCAAGTGATTTCTCATGCTATACCCAATGTGACAGCAGGGAAACATTAGACACTAAGTCTAGACATAATTTACACCAACATCTGCAAGTCTCACTAGTAACTCACTGTGAACAATTTCACTGTGGTTTGGTCTGTACTTTGCACAATACATCATTGCTCCGTTTAAGAGAACTTCAGTAAATCCACAGCAGGTAAAACAGATGTTATAAGCACGTAGATAATCATGTCAATGACTGCTTAATGTTGGCATTTGCCATTATCCAAAATGCATCTAACAAACAAACGTGTACTGAACATTATGATCCTTTTATAATTTTTCACCAATAAAATGCCCAAAACTGAGGGTAGTCAGTATTTACCTTAATATATTTTTTGAATTATGGAAAACAATTTAAAGAAAAATTTATTACAAATTTTTATAAAATTCAGTATTATAGAAGAAATAAGGAAATATTTTTAAATCCACTCTTCTAAATGGAATATGATCTATAAAATCTGTTGAGCATTTACTACTTCTTTATAATTATAAATTAATAGGAGTCCATAAGTGCTCATTTTAAATGCTAACAACAATTATGTATATGAAATAATTGTACTCAAGTCAATCAGCTGTATTATTTCAAACAGTAGAAAGATTCTTTTCTTGAAGTTCAGAGAAGGAAAAATTTATATCCCTTCTCCCATAGAATCATACATATTTTGTCAACAAAAAATGTATGTCTTAAATCATGTAACTCTATTTAAATTCTGTAACAGATAATTTAAATTATATAAAATAGATGTATATATACAATTTAAAACACTAATTACAAGACTAAGCACCAACTTCCTAATCAGTGATCCTATTAAGAGAAAATAAAAAATAAAAAGACACATTTCCTTCTACAAATTCAAGACAACACTATGCCATTATCTTGTAATTTAACATTGATGGAGAAAAATATATTCTGAAAATCCCGTATTTCTGAAAGTTATAGTTTTTACGAATGAAATGTAATTCTTTATTTACTTTCAGTATTAGAAATAACAATCATTTAAGATGTTTTATATATTTGCCTCTCTTTTCAAAAAAGAGTATGCTAATGGTATTTAAACTTTGGATAACTTAAATAACTGAGGAATAGAGATTTTTCTTCTGTTAAACAATATTGTGCATTTTGCATTTGCTTGTTTTTTAAATAGTCATACTGTATTTTTTTTTATTATTGAGCTGTATACTGTTTCACACTGTGGCAGTATACAAGTCCGTACGGGGGAAGGAAATCCTGTAGCCCATTCTAATTTGGTATCTATAACCTACTATGGTCTGAAAATTACGAATGTTAATATTCTGTGCCAACTGAAACCAAGTTAGAACTGATTGAAATAAAATGTGTTTTAGTGCATAGTCTTTGCACAAATGAGTTAAGAATCACTTAAGTCAACCGCAGACATTTCTTTTTCCACTTAATTTCACATTCTTGGCCATCTCTGACATCTAAGATATTCAGAAATTTGTAGTCATGATAAACTAAATGGTACATATTTTTTATTTAAGTGTTTACTGACAAGCACAATAAAAAGTGATGTACTCATGAATTTACTGTAGGCTAAAGACTCCACTAAAAGTGAGTTTCTTCTTTTTATGACATATTCTGACATTTATTCAATCAATGTGATCAAGATCAGTGTTTTCTAGAATTGCTCCACAGAATAATAGTTCTGACATACAGTCTCCAAAAAGTAAAATCTTTATCCCAAGAAATAATGTCAAATGTATTGAGTTTGGCAAATTTTCGGCATATGAAAAGAACTTATGTGTATGCAGGTGTAAAACCTATTTAATGAAATGAATATTCCATAAACCTTACTTTGAAAAGCAACAATCCAGAAATGGTAAAGTTGTTTCCAAGACAATACTGGGTTCATTAAACTCCAACTGATTTTTTTTCGTCATGGGTTCATGAAAACATTTCCTTTCCCTTGCATTTAGGGTGGGGCTACAGTTCTGTATGCATAGGCAATTCGTACCACTTGTAGACTAAAACACACAGGTGTGGGTATGAATTCTTGCTTCGTTTTTTTCCTGGGAACCATATGTTGAGAAAGCAGTATCATAGGACACTAGGTCCCTGACTGACTCTAGCTCTGCTCCCACCAACTTGCATCAGAAATTATACTCTGTTAAACAAATAAACTTTTATTGACTTAAACAACCGAAATTTCAGGGTTAATTTGTTACTGGAACATAACACAACCTACCATAACAAATATAATAGTTGAATTCTGAAATAATGAAAGTTCTACAAAGAGAGCTGATTAAATCACAGATACTCAGATATTGGAAATTCCTTATTCACTCTATGTCAGCTAAATATACTTGTCAAGAATTTTATGTTTATAGGTCTCTATTAAATATACGTTTGCTAGGCTGCTACATGATAGGCACTGCTGTGAGATAACAGGATAAGATAATGTAGAGACCATATAAGGTTCTTCGTCTCATGGACCTTATATCCTGATTTTAAGAACGAAAATGCCCAGTGAGTAATATGCTCATTTTTTTAAAAAAAGGTAAGACATTTTCCATTTTTTTGTATTAGATAGATTATATATATATATGTAATTTCTGTGCCTATGCTAAATTTCATTTAAAAATATAAATTATGGCAGTCATAACAACAACAAAAAAAAAACCATGGTCATTTCTGTTAGAATGGCAAATTGGATACTAAATCAAATTAGGTATTTCTTGTTTTTCTTGAGTAACAGAGACCTACTTGAACATGATAATTAAACAATTTCAAAATTTATTTTGGAACAGAAAATGATTCTAAGTAAATTGAAATAAAGTTCACTTAATTTCATTAAAAAATGCTACAATTTAAAATTTTCTTTGTCACTAACCAAATTCTCTTCTTATGACCCTGTACATGAAGCATCACTTTTATTAGTAAACTTCTCTGCAATTCACAGAAAAATCTTATTTTTAAATTAAGCTTGTAGCCATGTTAATGTATCACACTTCATCTATACTGATAAACGTAATGTGTTTTCTATAATTTGGAGTAAAGATATTAATATAATACATTACTATGTTTATCTTTACTTTTCATAAAACTAAAGCTCTTCCAAAGACTTCCACTACAATTTTATACTGCATACATGCATACTAAATTCCTTTCTATACTAATAATGGAACCAATATCTGTGATGATACATTTTTAAATGTTGGTAAAACAGCTATGTTTAATTTAAAAATCAACAAATATCAAAGAGAATTATTAGATCAGCCAAACTGTTGCTTGCCATATACGTTATCATTAAAAAATACTCCAGGCCAATATTAAGTTGATGAGTACTATATTGTGTGGTTTAGAATTCTAAAGATATGAATTGAATCACATCTCATATATTGACTGTTAGTATAGAGCAAACAGGAATATTTTATATTATAATTGTATAGGAAACCATTTTCTGAATACAAAATACTTAATTGGTTTAGCTTTCCTCACAATATAAGACAATTACCACCTTGCATCAATTCAGTAAAAGAAGGCCTACATTCAGGTTTCCTAATATTATACAAAAGTGTCCTAACAGTATATACAAAACATGCTTATTTATATATTTCCCATTCAATGATAGCATTTGCCCTGTTTTTCCTACCTGTCTAAACTCTGTTCAAGGGTCAGTGCTTTTTCATTAAATCCCCATTTCTTCATCAGTTTTTCTGAGGAGAGGAGACATTATCAGGAACCAACAAGAACATAATATGTTTAGAAACATTTCAAATCTAAGCAACAGCTAAGCTGTACACTAAAGTAGTTAACTCCATTAGGAAACACTAAATTGTCAACATAAAAAACAGGACTTCACTTTTTAGTAGAATGACAAAAAGAAAAACAAAAATTCTCTTAAATAGTATCTTGATAACTATCCCCCTCTCCGCCAGCTAACTGAGTTAGCTGCGTTATTGATTAACCCAGTATTCAATGCAAAGTATATATCAGGTTACTTGAGTTCTGTAATTCAGAGGTTATTGGTAAGTAATGCAATTCATTAGACGTTATGGGTATTAGCAACGTTAGGAAGCAGATGTTAAACTCTCAAGCATTTTGGTGCGTACTGTCTGTGATTAATGAAACAATCACAAACATGCATGCTGTGCCACATTATTCTGTATATCAACAAACGTAAGTTTACCCAAGGGCGTACAATACAGCCTGTTATGAATAAGATTTAAGTGCTGAATATAAATCTTCCTGAAGAAAATATTACAGGGTGAATGTTTAGTTTTGAATTCCATTTTTAAATGAATTAATCCTCATAACATAAAGTACTTCCAGAGAGTGAATAGAGCCTAGAAAAATAATGCCTCAGAAAGTTACTGAAAATAGTTTATTCTTTTGATATTTTTTAACTTCATCTAATGATGAGCAACTGGAATAGTAGATATCAAAGTGGCTTAAAAACTGTAGGAGTAGAATGATGGTTACTAGAGGCTGGGAAGGGTAGTGAGGAGGAGGGATTAAAGTGGGGATAGTTAACGGCTGCAAAAATACAGTTCGACAGAGCTATCGTTAGACAGAATGAACAGTATTTTACAGCACAATAAAGTGACTATAGTCAATAGTAAGTTACGGTATACTTTCAATAACTAAAAGACAGGAATTGGGATGTTCCTAACAAAACAAATGATAAATGTGTAAAGCGATGGATACCCCAATTACCCTGACTTGATTATTACACATAGTATGCCTACATCAAAACATCACATATACCTCATAAATATCCACAACTATTATGTGTCCATAATAGTTAAAAATAAATTTTGTTTTAAACACTATAGAATATTAAACAAATATAGGTAATATTATATGACAGTTTAGAAAAGAAATTCAAACTCTAGTCTCTGATTTTTAAAAATAATATCAATAATTTATTTAATTTTATAATATAAAATTATCTTCATTTTTACACACATTAGCAATTATTAATATTCTATATTAAATGACAACAATATGTATTTTTGTTTACTTTTTGTCATTCCAAGGGATATCTTGGTTATTACCTAAGGTAGCTTGAAACCAATATATTTAAATAACATGTCAATATTTTAAACAAAATGATGTCATTAAATGTTTTAATTTCTATGTCCAGAGATATTACAGCTTATAATGATTTACACTTTGCATATATTTAGCATGTGTTCATATTCAAATTGCACAGCTAAAACCTAGACTTCAGTTATAAAAACTGAGGGACAGTTTGCAACATAATACGGCCTTTAAACACAGAAGTCCAACAGTCTTCCTGACTGAAGTGGACAGATTAAAAACATATATGTGAAACCTCCCACAGCTAAAGAGAGAGCATGTGTTTTTCATACCATGTATTGAAAGTTCAGTAATTTAATAATATAATCTGAGTAAAACAAAATAATATTAGGTTAAGAAAGCCCTATTTTCTACATTAATGTCTCTAGTGTTTTAGTATCTGAATAGGCTAATTATAAGTACTCATATTTTTGGACACTAGAGGGAGTACAGAAAAGAAAGAAGAAAACGAAGCCACACATTGATATTACCTAGTTCCTCAGTGTTTTACATAATTTCAGGTCTTACCAAACTGCTTGCTTGTTTCTTATGCACATAAGAGGAATGCTTAAAACGTACTTAAACAGTATCCAATATCCCTTTTTAAATGTCATTTTCTAGTTAATTTAAAATTTGTAATGACTAATGGCAAGAAAAATGCATGCTATTTAAGAAACAGAAAAACATAGAGAATGCTGTAAAAAGTAGACATACTCTCTCCTCAGTTTACATATTCTATTAGAAGAATGTAGAATTATATTCTACATTCAGAGTTTAAAATGGCATGCCTGGGCCTACGGGAATAATGAACACTCCCAAATTAGAGCCAGACTGTTGTCTGAAGGTGAAGCCCTGACATTCCAGGCCACATTTAGGGTTTATATGGACAAACTGTCTCCGGAATGTCTATGTGGGAGGGACAATTTGGGAACCCTGGTTGAGAGATGAGAAGAGTGAGGACTTGATGAGTTAATATTGTTTAAAAACCCAGAAGTCCATCTGACACACAGCATTCAGTGTACTAGCTATTACTGACAGATCCTCTGGCCATTTCAAAACATAAGAATGTGGGTTAAGTTGAAGGGACGGGTTTAATGACAGTAGCAGATTATGGAGTCCAAACTGGTGAAACAAGCGCTCCCCCCAGCCAACTCACAAACCACCACCATGTGTAATAGGCATGAAGATAAGGAATCCACACAGAGTTAATGAGCATGTTCTTTCTTTGCAAGTTGTGGATTGCAGTGGAAAGTAAAAGGTGATAGTTTTGATCCTTGAGAACTTTTGAAGCGCAAGTTTAGAGTTGGAAAAGATCCAGTAATTTATTAATTTATTAATTCATTTAATGAGCAGCTACTACATGTCAGCCACAGCTATACAAATTTGAGATACATCAGGGAATCAAACAGAGGTCACTGACCTTCAGGATCTGACATTCTGGAGGCAGGGAACAAACCGTAATAAACAGGATATCAAAAGCTGGAAAGGTGTAGAGAAAAGATAAACAAGGAAAGAAAGAGAATACCAGAGCATATAACGGCATATGGAGTTGCCTGAATAGGCTGCAGTGTGGTGATACTTCAGCAAAACTTGAATGCGGTAAAAGAATGAGCTCATGCCTAACTGAAAATGTGCATAGCACATTTGTTCCTGGAACAGCAAGATTATTGCTACTGAGGCTGAAGCAAGGTGAGCCAGACAGAAAGTAGTAAATAAGAGGGAAGGTCAGAGCTATAACAGAGAAGTGAGGAAAATCCCTGGAAAGACCCTGTAGCCACTGTAAGCACTTTGACTTTTGAGTGAAATGAGAAACTGCTACAGGGTTCTGAAAAGAGTGATGGGATCTAACTTTAATCTGACCGATGAGCTGAGAAAAGGCTTAAGGAAGCAAAGGAGGAGGATAGTCAGGAGGCTGTTGTAGCAATCCAAGTGAGAGAGGATGTTGGCCTGGGCCAGGGTGGTAGCAGTGGTGGAGATAAAAATTGGTCAGATTCTGGAAACATTTTAAAGATGGAACCAACCATGCTTTCTGATGAATTGGATATAATTCATGAGAGAAGGAGGAGTAAGTACTGACTCCAAAGCCTAAAACGATGGAAATGCCAGTGACATGGGAAAGACTGCAGAGGCTTAGGTTTTGGGGGAGGCAGCAGATCATGGTTCAGTTTGGGACATGGTAAAATGAAGATGTCTCTTAGACAGCTTTAGAGATGAGGAATGGACCACTGGCTATAAAAGTTGAGAAAAAAAGGTCTGGGCTGGAGATATGAATTTGGGAGTCATGGACCCAGTGGAATTTATCCATAAGACTGAATAAAAATATAAAGAAGGAGAGTAAATTGAAAAAAAAAAAAGAATAAAAACTTGAGTTAATATATTCCAAAGGAATAGTGAAGGTAAGTAACAGAGAAAGAAAAATCAGTGAGATGGAAAAGTAATAGTGTTCTTCAAGTGAAATGAGGAAACATTTTTAAAGAGGCTGTCAAATGCTGCTACTAGATTACATGACATTAGGTCTGAAAATTGACCAGTGGATTAAATAAATAACATGGAGTCACTGACAACCTTGATAGAGGCAGTTTTGGTATAGTAGTGGGAGTATGGATCTGATTTGGTGGATTAAGAAAAAAACAGGAGAAAACAGGTGATAGCAAGTATAGAGAACTCGTTCAAGTTTTTTGTAAATGAGAGCTAAGAAATGGTGTGATAATTTTCAGGGGAAGGGAGGTCAAGAAAGGGTTTTATTATTGTATTTGTTGTCATCTGTATACTGATAGGAATCATCTAGGGTATAGTGAAAAAAATGATAGTATAAGAGATAGGGGAGGATTATTAGCGATTTTCTTGAGTAATAAAAAATAGGCTTTTACACTCAAGTGTGAGTCCTCAATATCCTTAGTAAGTGCTGCTTGGAATTGGATCCTCAAGTTCAAGTTTCTCATTAGAGTGAGACTTTAAAACTGTTGAATTGAAGCTTACATAATTAGTAACCAACAGAGAAAGGTTACTAGTTCTTAAAAAAGAAAATGCACAAACAGGGAACAACTGTGAAGTAATGTAAGCAAATACAAGATAGTGGCATAGTGACTATAAACATGAGGGGTACAGACAACAAATTGATTAAAATATTGAGGTGGTATCAAGATAGTCTGAGATGGTCTCTGTGTTACTAAGACAGAGATAAGGCCAAATGGGAAAGATGAGACCCTGAATGTCAGGCTGGAAGGCTGGGTTTGGTCATCTGACATTTTAAGTAATAGGAGTTAGTATATGATCTTTTAAGCAGGGGCATGGCCTGAAGGAAGCAGAGCTATAGATTAATCTGGCAGTGTTCAGGGAATGAACTGGCACAGAAAAACAAAAGGCAGAGAGATTAGCTTTAGGCCTATTAAAACATCATCCGTGAAATTAACAGCATAGGGATTAGTGAGGTGGCAATGAAAAGAAGGCAGCCACTCGAAATCCCCTGCTCAGCAAGAATCAACAAGACTTGGAAATGATTTTATGTTCTTTTTGCATCATGTACTTTTCTTTCATAACCCTTAAAGCCTCCCAATAAATATTGCTTTTATTATTACTTGGATGACGTCTCCCTACTAGAATGTAAGTTCCAAGAAGGCAGGGGCCACATGTTTTGCTGACTATTTTATCTCTATGGACAAGCCCAGTATCCTGCACAGAGTAGGCATTCGAAGAGGTTTTTTAATGCATGAATAAGATCTGGAAGCATTTCAAAGAAGTAGATGAGGAAGCAGAAGAAATAAAGGCAGGAGGAAAAAAGGAAGAGAGAAAGAAGAGAAGAAAGACAGAAAGGCAAGAAAAGAAAAAGAGACAGATGATGCAGAGGAGGCAGAGGATGAGAAAGAGAAAAAGGAGATTATTATGTTGAAGCTAAAAGCCTGAAAAATAGCAGTGATTGTACTGCTGACAGGAATGGGGAGCCGGTGATGGACAAAGGTTTAAAGGTGGAAATATCAAGAGTTCAACTCCATCACTTGCTCTTTACACTAGTTAACCTCTGTCTCCGCTTCCTAGTCTATAAAATAACCATAGAACCACAAACGCTGACTATGAGGATTAGAGGAGTGCAGTTAGAATGGTGCCTGGTAACAGTGAGCACTTATCGTATGCCATCAGCGTCGCCGTCGCTGTATTTCTTCTGTAATTTGTGCCACACCATAGAGCAGCGGCACCATCTAACCTCTCCTACGTCTGCAGAAATGGAAGAGGCAGGAGAAGCATAGGACTCGTTGATAGATGAGATGAAAGTCCTTCCTTCCAGTCAAGGTTGCCACTGACCTCACCCACGAACTCACTGGCAGGAAGACAAGCAGCTCGGCCTTGGCTATTCCTATCATTCCTTCCAAGTTTCTCTTCTTTTTCCCAGATCCTACAATGCACATAATTACCCAAATCTCTTGAAAATTTTTAACTTCTTAAAAATTTCATTGTGAAAAACAAAAACCAAGATAAAGGAAGTGGTAGATGGAAATGGGAAGGTGTATTTTAAAATACATTGAATGAAGGAAAAAAGAATCCAGTAAATGTGAAGAAAAATACAGATAATGGTAATTTTTAAAATGATGGCGGATACAAGATATGAAAGAAACATCAAGTCCCACTGCTAGATGGATAAGCATAGGAAAGAAAAACGTGGGGAGAGAAAGCAATATGAAGTAACATGGAACACGAGGAAAGAGCTAATTCTCAACAGAGGTGATTCCCCTCACCCCAGGGGACATCTGGCAACATCCACAGACACCTAGGGCTGTCACACTGACCTTTTTGGTAGCTGCTGGTGTCTATTAATAGTTGGTAGAGACCAGAGATGCTGTTAACTATCCTACAATGCACAGGATGGTTTCCCACAACAAAGAATTATCAACCCAAAATGTCAACAGTGCTGAGTTTGAAAACCCTGCGCTGGAAGTTAAAGGTAAAAAGAAAGTATGGATGTAGGTAAGATCCAGTCACTCCTCTGCTCAAAACCCTGCAAATCCCCATTTTACTCTAAGTAAGAGTCAAAATCCTTAGACACGTCCCCCATGCCCATCTGACCCTATCACGGCCACTCTTTCCCCTGTTCATCCACTCCTGCCACACTTGCCTCCTTGTTCTTCCACAAAGACATGGGACACCTGCCCACTACAAGGCCCTCAGACTGCTGTTCCCCTCACTTGGGAAAGCGTCCCCCTGGATTTCCATTTGGCATGCTCCTTCACCTCCAAGCTTTCCCCTAGTGCGGCCATGCCACTTCTCAGAGAGGCCTAGCCTGGATCACCCTGTTTAAAACTGTACCTCCTCCCCATCACTGTTTATCTCATCATAATCTATTATTTCATAGAACTTGTCACCTTCTAATATTTAATATAATTTAGCATTTATTATATTGGCCTATCTTCCCCATGCCCTCCCCACCCATAAAGAAAGTTTGTCTGTTTTGTTCACCAGTATATCCCCAAAACTAGAACAGTGCCTGGCATACAGTAGGGGCTAAACAACTATTTGTTGAATAAATGAAGAAAGGCGCTCAGACAAATTCAAATAATAACAATATAGACAAATACACCTACAGTGCTTGCTCTATGCATGGGAACTGTTCTAAATGCTTTACATATAACTCATTTAATCTTTAAAACCAGCCTATATTGTAGGTAGCATTATCACTATTGCCATTTTAAGGAGGAAATAAAGGCAGAGAGATGTGAAATAATGTGCCCAATATTAAACAGCAGAACAATTTGAAACAAAGCAGCCTAGCTTCAGAGTGTGAGATTTTACCCATTTATACTTCGCTGTCTTACTAAGCATCATAGCCTCAAATTCTATTGTTTAAAAAATTACATATATATATATACACACACAATTCCAAAAATTTATCAAAAACATCTGTTCAATAAAGAGATAATCAAACACTTTCTTCTACATATAATTGAATAGACCTAAATATATGTCTGATATTTAAGCTTTAAAATGACAATGTTATTTTCAATTAATGACAATTTACCTACACAGTGTTACCATTATCATCAACAGTAAAAGTAAGCAGAACATAGTTACCTGGTTACCATTTTCAGTAATTCTCTCATAAGTTTTCATGTCTTATTCAAATTAAAATGTAGAAATCATATACCTATAAAAGCATGTCACACATATGTAAATCATCAATGATTTATTTTAACATATTTTAAAAAGAATAATAACTGATTTCTGTTTGTTTTCAAATGCATTCATGTCTCTTTGGCAACAGAGCATCTCACAGGGAGAGACTTGCTTCATAAAGGTAGATTCTGGCATTAGTAATATGTGTTGAAATTTAATTTAGAGTATATTAACATAATCCCTAAGAATAATGTTCTAATTTAGAATAACAAAGCAACATATGTCTGAGTTTGAAAGTTCTGCCCTCACATCCCAAAACCATGATGTATCATTACAGGAGTTACTACACATCTTGTTAAGCATAGTTTAGAGTTCATTAACTCAGAGAGAAATCAATTAAAATGGAAAGTAAGATGAATGCTTCTTGCATCTTTACATTCTACGTGAACTTTAGTATGGTCCTTTACACATCTACATTGCTTTACTCTAAAGCCCCTACACGAGGTGACATTCACCCGACTGGAGGTGACGTTATTCAAGGGGAGGTTCTTATTCACTTTGCATCTTTTCCAGGCTTCGGCACAGGGCGTTACACATATCAAGAATTCAACATACCTTTCATAATTCATGAATTAATGTCACACAGGAAAATAATAAAACAAATAAAAATGATGTTCTGGGATCAATTTTAAGAAGAGAATGTGCTTAATTTACAATGAGCTGTGAAAACATTTTGTCCATCTATGTAGTGACATACTCTGGCTCACATCATAAGAAATAAAATGAGAGTTAAACTTTAAACACATGAGCTTTCTACAGTTCTTGGAGAGTAGTAAATTATATATATAAATATAAATATATAAATATATTTCACTCTGAGATTACATCCATCAGGGCCTTTCTAAGAGAAGTAAATTATTGATAAACCACCCATTAGCTCCCTGGAATAAAAAAACATCAGATTACAGCCATCAGTATTTCTTTCTTTTTTCCTTTTTGTAGAGCCAGGAATTTTAATCCTGAAAATTAGACCTCAAACAACCAGCTAATTTTGTTTTTAAAACGCAATTAATCATTGGTTTCGTCTCTTCACCTCAGTCTTTCTCACTCATCCAAAATTCTCTGAACATGTACAGAAATGTATGTTTCTATGAGCTTTTATTCCAGAGGAAATATCCCCAAGATTTTCATTCTTTCAAGGGGATCTGTGATAATGGAGAAAAAATTAAGAACCACTGACACTAGAAGGCAATTGATTTTACTGAATTTTTTAACCTGGTATTTTTCTGTCACATAAATACACAGTTTAAAGTCTTGAAATATGATGTGACATTACAAAAGTGGCAAATGCACGCCAATATATATGTTACCTTTTTTTGTGGTACCAGAGAAGAGAGCCTGTTAGCAATTATCAAATTTGCTTTTTCCAGACAAGTATGACATATGTTATCTGTAGTTGAAAATCTATTCATAGTGTGCCAAACACTATAATAAGTGACTCATGGGGCATAGGTATGTAATTTGACTCACTTCAGTTATTCTACAAGTACAAATTTATCTCAAACATCAAACTGAAGTAGTATTTGCAAAGTAGAAGGAGGGAAAACAAGGATCATGAATATAAATTTTGTCCTAACAATGTTAATATTTCTTGCCTGAAAGTGAGGTCTGGGAGTTTAATTCCTTTGGAATTTTTGTGTCTTTCCATTCTCAAAAAGAAAAATTGTTTATGCTATATAGGTAAAACAACATTTGACAGGGTCCACTTTGTAAGTCTACTTTTATTTGGACATTAATTAGATATGTCTTTATTTTCTCATTTCAGTTAATGTTACTTTCTGGTTCTTGGTTAGAGCTGAAATACTGCTGACTTTGGTTCCTTAAGTTTCCTATGGGAAACTTAATTTAGAGCAGTTCTTCCTACTGAACAAATTTTCAATATAAGGAAAACATCTCTATTCCCATTATACTGGAAAAGAAAACAGAATTTTAGAATAAGGCTGTTTCCCATACGCCTTATAAGTGGGGGGAAGGGGATGGCTTATATTCAATAGCACTAATATTAATGTAAGAAATCTAATTACAAAATACATATGAAATCATCATCCAGTTAAACGAGTTTGGGCCTGGTAAAGAATTCAACAAAGTTGTTTTTTAAATTAAAAAAAAAAAAAGAATTCAACAAGATTCTCTAATTCATCAGTCATAATAGAAAGTAAAACAACTGTCAAATCCTAAACATCTCAGAAAACTTAAGGATAGTGCCTCCTTTCTAAGGCAATTTGATAGCAACAAAAGAATGATATTTCCCAAATTATTTTATTCATTCAAAATAACTATGTAATGCTAGATATCAGCAAGCACCCATATTAGTTGTTCCTTTATTTTCTAAGCCATATTAAAAAGATATGTAATATTCTTATTAACATTTTTGTTGATTAAGTTAAAGGTAATTCACTACAGCACTCATTTATATGCACAAAATTTAAATTGCAAGGTCTGATTTATTCACTATTAATTTTGTCTCAACACTTGTGCCTGAAATTAAGTGCAACCCCCAAAACAATGACTGTTGCCTGAAGATAATAAACTACACAGCAAGCCTTAAATGAATGGCTTATTAACTTCACTCCAAATTTAAGAAACAGTGTCCACACACATATTGCTGCTGTGAGTAAAAATTTGTGTACACACTCTGGAAGACAGTTTGGAAATATGGATCAAGAACTTAAAGCTTTCATATCCTTGACTTCTAAGAAAATGCAAAAAAAAAATATTAAGAAACAGGATTATTATAGAACTTAGTGGTTAAATGCCTGGGCTCTGACACCAAACTATCTGGCAGTGAAGTATCACTTACTTCACTTATAAGCCAAGTGATCTTAAGCAAGTTTCTTAATCTCTCTAGCCTCAGTTTTCTTATCTGTAAAATGGGGAATAAAAATAACTTCCTCATCTATCTGTTTTGAGAATCAGATGCACTTAGAAGAGTACCTGGCAGGGAGTAAGAGCTATCTGTGTTAGCTATTGTTAGTGCCAAAACTGTTCTTTCTAGTGATATACAATAACCATAAAATATTGGAAATAAACATAATACTCAACATTAAGAGAGTATGAAATAACTTATAGCAAATCTATGTAATGGTTATGATCTAATATTATTCAAGAAATAGGAAAATACCATTGTATATAATTCATAATTTTATATGACTTCATCTACATTAAAATATGCATAAAAATGACTGAAAGGAAATATAGCAAAATGTTTAGCATGCTAATTTCTGTGTAATATTAAAGATAATTTTTATTTTCTCCTTTATATTTTCTTAGACTTTTCCAAAATTTCTATAATATTCACATATTGTATTACTTCTGAAATCAGAAAAAAGGGAAATTTGTTCTTTAAAAAAATAGTATCCTTTTATGTTTATTGATCTTTCATTTGTGGCTTTAGGTCGGTTATACACATTTCAATCATAACTGAATCAGTAACCTACTGGAATTTTATCACTGTAGTTCTCAAAAATTTCCCATGAAATTTTTCATGAACTAGCTCTACTGAAAGCAGGTTCTGTAGTTTGGGAAAATATGTTTTGCTCAAATTTGCATTTCTGTCCTTTTGGTTAATTTATGTTTATATAGCTGAAATCTTCAGAGAAGCAAGGGTAAAAAAAAAAAACATAATCCAGATAACAATGAAATCTACTGCATTGGTTTTATTATCTATTACCTCACTATTGTCTGAAACACACTGCCTATTACTTCAAGGCTGCTTAAATTTCTTATCAGCTAATTCTCTAAGTGTTGAATCATTTAATTCATTGAAAACAGACAGACAGTGAAGGATGGTTACTGGCTATCTATATGTTCTCAGAATCATTCTTCTCTTTTAGTAACATGTTAATCCATTATTTTAAAATTTTAAAGAAAATAAAATTTTAAAGTATTTTAGCATTTGGTATATATACCTCAATTTGAGGAGGTAGACTGTTGTATAGAGTAGTCAAAGGACAGCTATTACTACAATTCAATGAACTATTAAATTTCATTTATTCATAACTTTAGAACTTGGAAAATATTCCAGAGATTATTTTCTATAATTTGTTCTAGTAATGAGTTTTGTATGCATGAACTTGTTAACCAAAAACTACTTGGTAGGATTTCCCAGAGCAATAAACTATGGAACCTCAAGTGGATAAGCCATTAAAAAGGAAACAACATTTAAAAGCAAATATATTTTGCAGATAATTGTTAATTCTGTTTTTACCTGCCCCAAATCAGACTATTTCCTATAGGTTGTCAAATTTTTCAAAATTAAACTTAAGTGTAACTTATTTCTGTTTATGAATTTATAAGAAAAACCATGAGTGCCTTATAGTTTACAGCTACAATGCTGACACACCTACTTCCAAGCACTGACTTCTAGGGCACTAACAAAACATCTCATTTTAACTGGTTCTCCCATAAGAGTTGTATCTACTCACTATGCCCCTCCAAAACAAAAAACAAAAAATGTACATATATATATATACATATATATATATATACATGTAGTTCAACTCATATAGTAGTCATGTTACTTGAAATCATGAAATGAAATGCTACAAAAAATACTCAAGGTTATAATCAGTCTAAAAGAGAATCCAGCTCAAGCAATGATGAGTTTTGTTTCCAGATAAAAATATTAGAGATTCCAATGTCACTGTAACCAACAAGATCTGTGATCCCATATTAACACTAACATTTGATACAAAACAGTTTACTGTTACAAAACAGTTTAAAAGAACAGGCAAATTGCTACCCAACAATGTCAGATTAAGAACTGTTTATAAAAAGCAAAAGCTTTGTTTCTACATTTCTTAGTGAATAAGTATTACTCACACCTGCTCTACCAGTTATGATTAATTTTATCCCTATAACTCTAGAGTTTCACCATTATTTTTTTTCTTTTTTCAATGTGTATAAAAAAGCAATATAGATTAATCTTATATTCGAAAGCTATTTCCTATTAATTCCTTCTCCTGTCTACCTCTTCCAATGTTATCCACATTACAACAGGGATTCAAAATCTTCCTTTTTGACTCTTCATTTCTCTAATGGACTTCTCTTCTTGAAAATCTTCAATATTTAGTTATCATAATTGGATATGTGATCTCCTATATATGATACTGATCCATTTATGTTAATCATGACAACCTAAATAAATTGTAAATTTCTTAAAATTCATACTTTGTCATAGTTTTAAGCTTCTACTTTCTTCATCAAAGGTTTACCATACTACTATACTAAGTATATAGCATATGTTGGTTTATAAATCAACAGAGTCATTCTTATTCTCAATTCTGCTTTCTTTTCCAAGCATATCATGAGAGTGGCCACTAAAGGCCATAATACCTTTTTATACCATAATATTAAAAGACAGGATAAATACATCCCAAACTAACCTTTTGCATGCACTGAGACCAGAAACTACAACTCATTCATCTTGGTAGCAATAAAAATATGGTATAATACTTGAAACATGGTAGTTGCTAAACAAATATACTAAATTATATTTAAGGCTTTTATATGGTAGTATAGAAGAACAAAATGCCCATATGGTTTCTGAAAAGTCAATTTTTTCTTGAAATTTACTAAATTTTGAGGGCAGAATAAAACTGCCCTTAGACTTTCTAGAAATCCTATTCCTCTTCTCCCAATATACAATACAATTATAACTGGCTAAGTAATTATAACTAAATAATCAGAAAACAGATACCCATAATAACAATTCTTGTTTCTAGACAGGCTGGAGTTTTGTTACTACTTATTAAAGTGTTTCAAGTAGCTACTATTACGTCTGAATCTACCCTACTACCTGAATTTTCAAATGACTGAAGTTCAGAAAACTTCTACAAAGAAAAGCAATTTCAGAATAACCTCAAACTGTGCAGGGGAGGGGAACCTGCAGCCTTCTGATTTCAAGATTCTTCTTTTTTAAGCACCAAAGAGATAAGAAAAATTTCATCTTTCTCTGCTGTATTCCTTTTAATAAAAGAATTTGTTCTGTAAAATTCAGATTTAGTCAAAAGGCCCCACTTCAGGATAGAGAAGGCCACATTTCACCTTAAGGCCACAGGTTCCCCAACCCTGAAAGCTTATGCTAAACTAAAGGACAGAATATTCAAAACAAAAGACTGCATTTTAATTAGATTGAAAAAAAAAAGTAGAAAGGAAAAACAAATGGTAACTGACATAGTGATCTAGTCATAACCATGCCTTTATTTTTAATTTCTGTTCTAAGTTAATAAAAGCTTGCTGATAATTTATATCAAAATATATCATGGTCTAAAAGCATAGCCCTGCCAATGAAGAAATTAGAATTCTAAATATAACAGTTAATGTATACTAATTATAAACTACCAGATTATTGAATATGACAACTAATGAATAGCAATATTTATAAGTCATAGGTATAGAAACCAAAAGCTTTCTAGTAAACAAAGTGTTATTCCTTTATTGAAAACCACATCAAAGACATGTTCAGTCACATATGCAGGATTATTCCATAAAGATAAATGATGGACAACTGCAAGATGTCATTGGTTAAACATGTCCTATAAATATTTTGTTCTCAAAATAACTCTCATTCATATTACATAGTTCAATGTTTTGAGATTCAGCCATAGTATATATATATATCTCCATGTGCAAAACTAGGATGATGATATCCACAGAAAAGTAATTAACAAACACATCACATAATTTATCATTCATAAAACTGAATTTCATGGTAAGATTGTTACTGAAACAAGCCCGGGTAATCAATCAAAGTTTCCAAAACATCAAGTCAAAATTTTATCTCTAGATTTGTTAGATCTCTTCGTCAATTCGTTGTGTTAATACATTATCTATGCTTTTTTTATTCCTTTTATAAACTACCTTTTTTTCCCTTAAAAATCCTCAAGTAAATGAAGGCAGAAAGAGATCAAGAGACTCCCTGATTTACACCTTTGTGATTCTAACCAAGAACCACAGGGAGGTTAAAAGTTTCACTATAGATCTGTTTGGTCTCCAAACACCCATAGAATAAGGATGCAAAGCAGAGCCAGGACTATGTGCAGTTTCTCGTAATTTATTCCACGAAAAATAGTGAGTGGATTGACACACCATAACATAAGGAAGTATGGCCCACAGATGCAGAATTTTGATTGACTACCTTTCTCTTAATCTCAGCCTGACAAAAACAGTAAATGCCTTACTGTGCTGCTGCAGGTTTAACACAACCGCCACCTTAGAAATCTCAACTATAAAGCATAATTTGCCAAAAGGAACATGTCCCATTTGTTCATTTTTTAAAACGCCATAATGTTTCAGATGAAAACACAGCCTGCCAAAGATGTCAAATAAAAGAATAACAAAGAAACGAGCATCTTTAGACTTGAATTTCAATGCATAACCCTTCCATCTGTCAACCAGTTGTGAAGCAATAATCCTAGAGGAGCCCTGAAAACACGCACAAGTTTTATCCCTGCATCTATATCAACAGCCACTCTCGGGACCTCAGTAGTAATCACGTTCTGTCTGTGACACAAACTACAGAAATGACATTTGCCATTGGCAAACTGAACCCCAGCGACGAATGGGCCATTTTAACAGAATTATATGTGGTAACAAATGTGGAGTTCAGTTCACAGAGCTAATGGGGGGAGGAGAGGACGAGGGGACTCTCCTCAAACTTGGATTGGAAATTGAATACAGGACGTTAATCTCTAGAGGCCAGTCAACCAAACAACCCTCAATCTCCTCCTCCTTGGCTTCAGAAACAGGATTACAATTTTGGACCTAGACTACGCCCCACCCCTTCTCTTCCCGCTGTGGCCACCACCTTCGAAGTTACAGTCTTAGCTCTCGCGCAACCGGGGCTGCGGACTCCCTCAGCGAGAACCGCACCAGGAGCCCATGCAGTAGGCGAACACCGCGCTGGGACTGTGCCACAGCTCCGCGACGCCACTAGCGCCAGCGTGACTCGCGGAGACCCCACCCCTTCCACCCCGGCCCTCGCCCCCGCCCGGAGCAGCCGGCTGGGTTACGCAGCCTCAGACCTGACACCATCTCGGCTTCTTTCCATCCGGATCACGGAGGGGTGGGGATGGGGGGGCGAACAGAAGTGGGATGGGGGGAGGGTGTAAGAAGCAAAACAGTCTCACAGTTCCGAGCAGCCAGGGCGCCAGCGGCAAGACCCCGGCGCGCGCTTGCTACACTCACACACACAAACACACACACACACACACACACACACACACACTCGCCTGCGCGCCCCGCTCCCCAGGTTCAATGACAAGTGGGGACAGGATGGAAGGAAGGAAGGAGAGGTGGGGTAGTGGGAAGGCCCAGAGTTACTGGGAGCGACATGCATAGGGAAGAAGAGGATGCTTCAGGAACTGCGAAAGTGAGAAAGTCCCAGACCCCCTCCATATCCCCAAGGCTGGACTCTCTCGCCAGCAGCCCAAGTCGCCTTTCTCCCGGGGGTGGGGGTGGGGGCGGGGGGGCTCAGGAGACAGGGAGGGGAGCCTGAGCCAAGCTTCCCCAAGGCTGCCCTCCCTGGCCTGGCCCAGGGCCCAGAACCCAACCCCTCTTTAGTCCCGACTCCGGGAGGCTGCCAGACAGGGAGCGGACTCGCCAGAGGACTCCGGGGGAGCAAGAGGACAGGAGAGAAGCATCTTGCACGCTCCGGCCGGGCTGCTCACGTCTTCCCCTGCCGACACACCCCCGGTTAACCCCGTCCGCCGTCATCACACACAGAGACAGACACACGCGTGCGTTCGCCGTTCCCACCATCCCAGGTCCACCGATTAAAACACTAGTTGATTTCTTCCTGATTAAAAAAAGAAAGTGCAACAACAACTCTTCTCCGGAGTTGAGTCCCCAGAGCAAAGAAAGTCAGTCTGCAAGCATCTTTCTGTAGTTTCCCAGGAGTTTACAAATCTGGCAGTCCCCGGAGAAAATGGGACTGGAACCCCTCGGGAGCCAAGGGTGCCGAACTCCCTCCCCACGCCCGCGCCGCTCACCTCCTTGAGTTCCTTGGCCACGTCCTTCAGGTCGCCCAGGACTAATTCCAGATCCTCCACGATGATTTTGATCTGTTCCTTCACCTTGGTTTTGGAGGCTGCCGGCGGTCCTTTGGCTGGAGAGGAGGAGGAGGGGGTCCCCTTGGACTTGGCTGACATTCTTTGGGGACAAGCGAGGCAGGTCAGGACAGGCGGGCGAGCGGAGGCTGCTGTGCGCCCCCGTCCCTGGCGCTGCTACGGCCGCTGCCGCCCCGGTCTCCCCACATCTTGGGCGCTCCCCGGGCAGCGGCGTGTGGCTGCGCTGCGCGCTCGGCCCGGCGGCCGCACTGTGGTGCTGCCATCAACTCCCCGAGACGCGGCGCTCGGCGCGGGCTGCAGACGGGCGAGCAGCGCGCCTGCGCCCCCGCCCGCCGCGCCCGCCGCTCTCGCGCACACGCGCCCGCTCCCCGCCCGCGGACTGGGGCGCCGGCCGGGACGCCGGGGCTGTCAGCTGCGGGGCGCTCGACGTTTCCCTCCGGATCTCTCCCAGACCGCCTTGGTATCAAAGTTCAGGGAGACCAGTTCGCGTCCTGCCCGTCCCCTGTCTTGGTTCTGAAATGCCCCCATCAGCCTGCTGTATGTCTTCTCACATCTAGCCTGGATTCCTTTGGCTTCACCCGCTAGCAGAGACTTGGATCAATTTAGAAACAACCACAGTAGGATCAGTAGTTGGAGTTAGGGTCAGTGAAGTGACCCTAAATGCTTTTTCAGAACCAAATGAAGTCCCGAGGCCTCCAGTAGCTATCCAGTGACCTGAGACTTAAGCAGACTTCTTACTTCTGCGGGGAAAAAAGAGAAGATGTGCATAATAGCGACCCCTTATCTACTTGAATCATGAAATTTAACCAGCGGTTCTTGAAACAGCCTAATCCTACTCATTCCACAAAGCTAATAGCGGATTTATTAATTTGAAGTCCCACACCAAAAATCCCTCCATAACCCGCAGAGGCTGTCTGAGTCATCTTGGCTATACTACTTTTCTGGGCCAGCTCCTTTTTTTCTCCTTTTTTTTTTTTTTTAACTGACCTTCCTCTTTATGTGACCTGTGCTGATTTACGGTTTCAACGAGGGGGAAAAACATCCTATTTGGATCTCCTGAAGGAGCCAATTGAGTATGTCTCCAATTTCTCTTCTATCATTTTTTACCCTCCATTTCAAGTCTTTTGCTACTAAACAAATAGGAAATAACTTGCTTACTGTTCTGTCAAAAGGACCCAGGCAGGGGAGTTAATGGGAAGCTCAATTCATTCTCAGTAGGTGGCTACCGTTCTCATTAGCTAGAGTTTTAATTTCCTTAGTAGCAAACCCATGGGCTATTAGCTACTGACCTGGCAGGCTGGCTCTATTTTCTTCAGTGCACACTCCTCCAGATCATTCTTTTAATAGGTTTCCCCTTTTGGTCATGCCTTAGCAGGGCTCTCTGTTTCTTGTGTCTCACACTCCAGGTAGCTCCAATATGCTTCTGTACATGAAGAATATCTTGGCAGCTCTCCTCTGCCCAGTTCTGCAGGCTCTTAATCAATCACCCTCTTCATTCCGAACAATTCATCTTGATAAAATATTTGGAAGTCATATTTGGAATATAGAGGACAAAAGAGAACAGAAATTGCATTGAAAAATCAGAGGAAAAAGAAGAAAGCAAGCAGATGTTGCTGCAAGATGAATAAAATAAGAAAAGAATAAAAGAACCACTTTGCAGCAAGCAAAATTGGAGAAGAGAAAAAGAGAAGAAATGATTAGAAGTGTTAGATAATATGCTTGAGTTCTCTGATGTAGGGAGAATAGATTCTTTTAACTTCCTTTATCTCTTCAGGTTCTTCTCTGTTTTATAAAAATTCAACAGTAATAATAATTATATCAGTTTTAACAATTTCCCCACTGGAAAGTCCTGATCTTTGATGATACTCTTGTATCTGAAGAAAGACAAATGTCAGGAATGGCAGGAGCTAGTGTTAGGGTAAAAGAGAAATAGCTTTTCTAGATTTGAAGTTTTGACTCTCGATAGTAGGCAAGTGAATAAGGAAGCCCTCAAAACTCAAAGTTTAGTGATTTTAGGCAAGAGTATTAGAGAGGAAGAAAGAAAGTGGTGTTTTCCTTCCCAGGGACAAAATAATCTTCCTACAATATAGGAATATTCCCATGCTGCTCTAAATTTCCTTCACTAACGATTTAAAAAAAGAATCTGTTCTCCTATGATATCCATTGCAGCTACTGAACCAAATTACTCTGGATCAGAATCAAATCGTAACTGTTACTCTGAAAAACACCACCCACACCCACATTACAATTTACTCAACACAATTTACTAATTAAAGGCTATCATCTATCAATACCTATATCCATATCTATTTACAATATACAATTAACTGAAAGCGGAAAACTTAAAATTGGTTTCCAGGATCAAACTGAGAAACCAGTGGTATCTATCAGTGTCTTCTAATCATTTAAGATTGCTTAAAGCAAATTTCCATAAAATATTTCTAAAAAAGAAAATTTTACAGAGTTAGAAATGTAGAGGAGAATGGGGCAGAATGAAAAGAATACATGAATATAAATAAAATCTATTTACTCCCTATTTTTGTATTACCCTTATGGAAAAATCTTTCATTTCTTTGGCTTATCCTAAACTATCAGAGATCAGTATATATGATGATTTGGACCAAAACAACCGCACAATAAAGGTAACAATAATGAAATTTTTGATGATGTTTTCCATAAATTTGCTTATGATCTAGTGCTAGTTGCAAACAGTAACACACCCAAAACACATTACTTATAAACTTAGGATAACAATTTTCTAAACAGAGGAGGGTCTTACTCATTTATGGATGTGAATATACACCCAATTTGTTATTTTTTCTCTCTTTATTCTTCATTTTCTGAATTTTGTAGCAGGAAGAATTAGTTAATTATGGGAGATCATCTAGTGGTTGCTTCTTCAGTTGCAAACCCTTATTAGTATTCTCAAGTGAGTGTGTGTGTTTAATCATTGCATTTGATACCTAATAATTAACCTACAGAACGAAATCCTATGATAATGACTAATTTTTAATTCACAAAGAGCACAAGAACATTCCCAAAATATTATGTCCCATTTTGTTGGCAGTGACTATTATTGACACACTACCATAATATCCCTCGCTGATTCTCAAAGACTGATATGCATAATATAAAGTTACTGTTAATAAAGACTTTCATTTTTTTCTTGCATGAACCTATTTTTGTTTATAAGATCCAATGAAGTCCTTAAATATATTTCAAAAAGTGAAGAATAAAAAAAGGGGGGGAGCTTTGTTCTGACCAAAATAATCTGCACTGGGAGATGGGAGACACTTTAACAAGTTTTTATATTGTGGGTAAGAGATCACACTTTGAAAACCACAGGTTTGTGAGATTAAAAAGAATACTTTAGGTTTATTTTTAGCTAGAATAAGCCCAAAAGATCATCCAGTTAAATTTCTTTATGTTATTAATGAGAAAACTAAGGCTTTGGGAGGCTAAATGGCATATCCAATGTTTCACATCTAGGGAGCAATGAATTGACAGCTAGAACTTCTTGTTCACTCATATATGTTGTTAGGTTGTCTCCATTTGACTGGAGAATGTCTCCTTGCAGTGTATCAACAGCTTTTGGCATGATGGCTATGTACTGGTGATGCAAAAAAAGCAAATGTGATCTCGAAGTTTAAATACAAATACTCATTATAGTATCCTGGGTAATTAGAACTGTGTCTATTGCAAACAGGCTGCTCAATAAATGCTTAACAAAGTGAATGAATGGATAAAGTGTTGTCTCTGTGTATTTTGAAATTAATTTCATTCAATAAATAGCTTTAAAATGATTACTCTGGAAAGAATCTATGCTCTGAAGTAGATATACCACTAGGTTTAACAAGACATAATCCCAGGAGGAATAATTAGATAATTCTATGCATGATTCTAATATAAAGTAGGATTTCCTCAGAGTATTTCTTCTTGCCCTCTTTCCTAACTGCAATCAGTTCATTTTATTATACTTGATCTTTGCTATGGTCTGAATATCCCCCCCAAAATGCACTTTAGACCCTAAATCCCAAAGTAATGGTATTAGGAGGTGGGGCTCTTTGGGAATTAAGTCCTGAGGGCAGATCCCATAGAGATGGGATTTGTTTTCTTATGAAAAAGACCCAGAGAGCTTCTTCCCCACTTCCATTGTGTAAAGACAGACACCATATGAATTAGCAGTGGTCCGTCTTGGGTAACTGGTGGTGAGGAAGTATAATGATTAGCCCAACTTGGATCAGGTTGCCTACTCTGTGGTCTATTTCTTTCCCAAAAGAGGATATAGCGATCCTTGGAAAATAAAACAATATATATCCACCATATAGCCCTTAGATTGGATTATATACTTTACTTGTATCTCACACTTAAAGAATGGAATTTTTGAGTTATTTCTGTTTCCTCAAGCTAGCTTTTCTCAAGTTCTAAATTTGGCATTTAGTTTACCCAAGTCAAGAGCCATCTATGCATGCCCTCATTCATTCCAAAGTCAGGGTCAGGTCCCAGCTATAAAGACTTTAAGGAGCACAGTGCTCTGCTGAACTGCCCCACTACAGGTGCAACCAGTACATTTCACTCAAGTTTTCAGGAATTACTGTTCATCCTGAAACCCTGGGGACATTGCCTAACATGACAATCCTAAATTTATTGCACATCTCAGCTTCAAACTGTTGGACCAGGTGATGAGAGAGCCTACCTAGGACTTTCAGTATTCCAGGACACTCACATCTGTGGCTAAGGAAGTGATCCTAAAATTTGAACCAATTTGCTACTCTGTACTGCTTAACAGAATGTTTTCCTAGAAGGGAATTCAGCTACAACCAAGGACACCTTGATCATTTTGTAGAACTCAATATACCCTGCATGCACCAAGATAATCAAAAGTCCTATTCAATCATTCATATACCCAGATAATTTTTAGTGGTTACTTGAAAATTCTTGTCCTATTAAGTTTCAAGGTCTTCACCCCACCCAAGGAAATGAGTAAAGGAGAAAAGATAAAGTCAGAGAGGACAGAGAAGTTGTCAGAAGCTATACCCCTCATTCTGCTTAAGGAGCACCCTGGCCTTCAGACATAAAGCCATATCCTGCCAGGTGTTAGGTGGCCACCAATATTTCTACTGTTTATGGCCAGATAGAGTATGCAATTTTAGTTCCTCACCTAGGAACCGAGATAGAATGACTGACCCAACTCTGCATTCTAGCAAGTGGTCAAGGACATTCTGTGTAATGCAGAAGTGTAAGGCCTAAGACATCCTGTCAATCTGAACTGGTGGATCTTGATAAAATAATTTGGGTAATAATGATGCTATTAAGGTCATTAAATATGAAATGTCCAATTTCCTTAAGTACTAAATTGATACCTCTGACATTTCATTTTGACACTTTTTGTTTTATTTTTATTATGAAAGTATACCTCATTCTTTCAAATGCACAGTTTGGCTTGTAAATTATCTTTCAAAGTTTTTTTTACAACAATTTTTGTGAAACCATGGATAAGCCAAAAATTCGTGTTGTTTTCAAATATGAGTTCTGTTATGGAACCAGTGCAGCACAGACATCTTGAAATATCAACGGAGTGTTTGGAAAGGACGTGGCCATTGAATGCACAGTAAATCGATGGTTTGAGAAGTTCCATTCTGGTGATTTTAACCTTGAAAATGAGCCATGTGGGTGACCTGAGACCAAGGTGGATAATGATCAGCTGAAAGCAGTAGTGGAAGTGAATCCATCTCAACCTACCCATGAATGAGCAGCAAGATTTGGTGTTACCATTCTAACAATATTGGACCACTTGAAACAAATGGGCAAGGTAAAGAAGCTGGATAGATGGGTACCCATGAATTAAATCAGCTTCAGAAGAAAAATTTTCTTGAAGCTTTCCTTCTTTGCTGTCACGACATAAAGTTGAACCATTTCTACACCATATTGTTAGGTGTAATAAAAAATGGATTCTTTTAGACAATCACAAGTGTTCGGCACAAGGTTATGAAAATGAAGTGCTGAAACACAGTCTAAAACTGAATATTCATCAAAAAAAAGCTGATGGTGTTTGTTTGGTGGTCCAGCGCTGGTATTATCCACTATAGCTTCATGAAACCTGGTCAATCCATTACAGTGGATGTCTACTGCAACCAACCAGATGAAATGATGAGGATGCTTATGATTAAGCAGCTGACATTAGTCAGTAGAGACAGGCCAATCCTCTTGCAAGACACAGCTCAGCCACATGTCACACAAACAATGCTGCTCAAACTGGAGAGGCTGAATTTGAAACTCTCTGTTATCCACCATATTCACCAGACCTTGCACCCACTGACTACTGCTTCTTCCAGGCTTTGGACCACTTCTTGCAAGGAAAAATATTCATTTCTCAACAAGCTATAGGAAACTTCTACAATTTCATGGCCACTCACTCTCCAGGCTTCTTCGCTGCCGGCATAAACCAGCTACCATTAAGATGGCAAAACTGTGTCCATACTTTAGCTGCATACTTTGATTAATTGTACTGCTTCTCTTCTGTGATATAATAAACTAAACTTTTGATTCAAAATTGGAAATTTCATATTTAGTGACCTATACTGACCTATTTAATTGCCTTTGTCCTTCTACTTTTTACCCCTGTCAGTCACCAAAAGTTCATGAGCTATATGGCCTATGCCTCAGCCTTGCCTTGAAAGATATAAAAGTATATTGTTATGGATTGAATATTTGTGTCCTGCACCCAAGTCATTTATTTAAGTCCTAACCCCCAATGTAATGGTATTTGGAGATGGAGCCTTTGGGAAGTAATAAGAGTTAGGTGAGGTCATGAGGATGGAGCTCTTACGATAGGATTAGTGACCTTATAAGAAAAGGAAGACCTTTTATTTTTATCAGCGATAAAGCAGCAGGCTATATGGAAACTCAGGGATGTGAATTTGAACATTGTTGGCTTGAGACTGATATTCTGCCATTTGCTATGTGATCTTAGACACTGAAACTCCACTAGCATTTGCTTCTTTGTCTGCAAATGTGGACACGATACAATTTTGCTAAAGGGGCTTGAGAATCAAAAGAGATAATCACAGGGGACTATTTTGTAGTCTGTGAATTAGTGAACAGATGTGAGTAACTGTTATTCTTTTTTGTGTTTGTTTTGATTGATGTTCTCTGTGTATAAAGGAGCCTGCTACCTGCACTGTTTCAGGATTTGGCTGATTTCCAGAATTGTTTGATTAAGCAAATCCCTCTATAACAGCATTTTTCAAAGTATGTTCTAACAGTTTCAATTGTCAAACAAATTGGGAAACTCTACATACCCTTCTTTACATAATGATGAGGTTAAATATCAATATATAAGTATTAAAGTCCAAAAAATCTTACCTGTTTAAGTTTCCAAACTTATTTTCTTTGACCATGGAATCCCCTTCTTTCTTTGTCCTTCCTTCCTTCCTTCCTTCCTTCCTTCCTTCCTTCCTTCCTTCCTTCCTTCTTTCCTTCCTTCCTTCCTTCCTTCCTTTCTTCATTTAACCTAGCCCTTTAGGCATCCTATTTAAAAATTTTTCATGGAACACATTTTGACAAACACTGTTCTAGAAGTTTCTAGTGATTACTCTACTCATATTTTGTTTTCCTAGAGATTGATTCTTTAAGCCTGGATTGTCCTGTATAGGAGAGTTTTATGAGGAATTGTGTCTGCGTGTTTCAGTAGTATTTTTACATCCGTGCCTATTTTTGCATAAGAAATTTTATTCTACTATTACATTCATGCTGTATTTGTATAGAACTTGACTATTTTCTTAGCATTTTCCAATGTCATATTATCCCTTCCCTTAATTCTCAGGATGATCCAGTAAACTAGAGCAGGGAAGTGCTGTTATCCTCAATTTTCAGGTGAGGCTTCCAAAGCTAAAATACTTAGTTGGCATCATGGGACAGTGCCAAGAACAGAGCACAGGTGTTCTCATTCTTACTCATTAAGCTTCCTCCTACAGTGCATAGCTTCTTAGACTCTTCACCTTTCATGCTCTGCATCTCCAATCTCTTTGCTGTCCCTGAGTGCCAAAACATAGTGTATTCTGTGCTTTCAGTCAGAAACATGAAACGTAGAATTTGTGTGCTTATTTTTAGCTGCCTGATAACTTAACTCCTATCTTTATTTGTTACAGAGTATTTAGAAATGGGAAAAGGTTAGGTTTATATTCGGTTTGAATTACTAGAGAAAAAGTCTCCCATTCTCAACTTCAGACTGAGAATTAGTCAGGAAATTTTGAAGACTGTGGCTATTTCAGATTTGTAAAGCACAGGACTGAATCCTCAAAGGTTTGAGTTAATAATCTTGTAGTCGAGAAGTATGTACTATGAAAATGAATATTTCTTTGTCATAGCAATATTTTATAAAAGGAAAACCAGCTGTTCAAATGATGCCCACTTGGAGCCATAAAGAAGCTCAGAATACATTAATGCAACCAGGAGAACAAAAGGGAAGCTTTTCACTGTGTACTTTCCACCATGCATTTGACATATTGGCAGTACAGTACATTCCTGACATTTCTGAGCTGTTCTGTGGAGCAGTACATGAATGGAAAGGGTGACTTAGACTACACTGCACATCACCATGCTGCAACACATGGTAAGAGTCAGTCAGCTTCTCTTTGATAGGCTGAATGCCAAGTAATACATAGCCAAGTGAACTGATGCTTAGAATGCTGTGAAAAACATACTGTGTACTGAATTCTGCAATAATGGGACCATTACATTCAATTTCCTCCTAATCTAGGATTTTTTTTTGATCTAGTAGTTGCATCATAAAAATCATTGACTTATGCAATGTTGATTCTAATAGGGTATACACTATTTCTTATTTACCTGACAACACATATGTTTCTAAGTTTAAAAATCGTTATGACATACAGTTTTACTAAATCCAGTGATAAATTGCATATTATAAAATTAAATTTCTATTTTCACTTTTATTTTGACATATTACATACATTAAAAATTTACAATCAATTTTAAAAGGATATCTCTAATAAAGTTATGAATATAATATGGGGCTACCTTATCACTTTCTACTGAATTTATTCTGCTGTTACAAAATATATATGCGATGGCAGGTGGGGGAAAGGAGGTTGACAAATGGAGCCTGACGGAGGAGTCACCAGAGCAACAGCCTGAATTGGTAAAACCAGATACACCGTCCACTATACTGTGACAAGGAGACTCACCTGCACAGACTACATCCATGTGTTCGTAACTCTATCTTCCAAATTGGTTCAGGTAATGGGGACTAGAGGAAGAATGTTTATTTGTCTTGCATGTTTTATTTAGAGCTGGCTGTATCCCTAAGTCACAACCCTTGACAAGGGTCCTTCTGGATTCCAGTCACCATTTTCCCTTTGTTCTTTTAGGCCTCATCCTCTTTGAGGCTCTTTACCCCTGCTTGGTTTCACTATTCTCTAAACAGACTTTTGTCAATTGTCCTTTTATTGAACTCTTTTGATATTACACAATATGAAAGTGCCATATTTTACCTGACCCTGTTTTACGTAGACTATAAAGTCAAACATGTCTGCACAATTATTGCTGGCCAACCAGTTAGGTCCCTATTTGCAAAAAATATAAGAGAAGTCTATAGGAAAACATTCACTCTGTGAGGAGAGAGACCTGAGTCCCCAGTCTTGGTCCAAAGCTCATCTTCTCACCCACAGCCCATTCTAAAATATGAGTTCATTTATAACCAGTTTAATTAATAAATTACTTTTATATTTGATCAAAACAGAAGAATATTAACAAGTTTATATCTTTAAAACTAACATGCTTTTACAGGTTCACAAAATTTCAGATTTTTCTTGTGATTTTCTATCTTTAGCACTCACATTTACATTGTGCAAATAACATTACCATCATACATGCCTTGTTGAAATTATTTTCCCAAGCGATTAGGCATATTCAGAAAACATTACTGCAAATAAGTAGTGTCAAGTGTTCTTCCATAAGCAATATAAGGCAAATAAAAGATACAGGGCAAAATAACCATAAATGTAAATAAGTATTTTAAAATTCATTTGGATTATTTTTAACTTTTGTGCTGATATGTTTTCATAGAATAATAGTTGGTTATACTGCTGATTAACTTGAAAATAACATATTCAGCTTGTTTTACATATAAATTATTTTAGAAAATTCGTTAGAAGCTCAAGTCTCTTTTCATACTATGCTGGCATATTCTTCCTATTTGAGTGTTCTCATTTAGATATTTTGTAATGACATGTAACTCTATACTGTATGGTCTCTCACAGTAGTCTAATTTTTAGACCATCCTTAGCATGCTTTTTTACAGACTTATATAGTGTTGGACCCCTCCAATGTCCAATACTGTTTTATAAAACAGATGACGTGAAGACACATGTTGAGCAGGTTCTCACTGAGGTATGGAGAGGGCAGAATGTTGTTAAGCACATCCCTAAGGAATGTTCTCAGGCACGTGGTGAGTGTGACTATATCTTTATCCTTTGGAAAAAAATTAGCTAAAGTTAACACTACCTTTAAAAATCTCAAAATGTGATTAGTTGATTGCAGTTTTCAATGGTTCCTTGCTAGCAGAGTTTGATTCTGTTCACCTAAATTTTCTTTTCAAAAAAGAAACAAAAAAAGACAAAAAAAGAAGACAAAAAAAGAAACAAAAGAGAAAGTAAATACCTGACCACTAACAATGATATTAAGCAAAACCAGCCAATATATCTACCAATGGAATTTTTTTTAATGTGGTCAGAATACTGCTAATGTCCACTTGCATAGCTCCATATCTTTGCAGAGGTTGTGACTGACAGATAAAAATAGGACAGCTCTGTGAAGAGGAGATGCAAACGGTGGCAGATTAAAACCCTAATAGGAGGCGTAGAGTCCTCAAAAGTAAAATGAACTAAGCACACAAAGTACCATGAGGTAGCTCTGCATACTAGAAATTGTACATTTTGATATAAAGAGTATTTATTAAAGTTTGAGGTATAAGAAGCTAGGTAGAGGGTATTAATAAAATAAGACCATCTCTTAAAGCAAAAATACACCAAATAAATGCCAACTAAGTACCAAGAATTAGCCTGGAATCACGCATGACAACCTGCCTTATGGTTACACCTGAGATATGTTTCAGAGCAGGGTAGCTGATGTGCCTGATTGCTGGCCAATCCTGAAATCGAAGCTCCTCAACATCTCCTCAAATAAGGATGGAGGCGGTGGGAAGGGAAGAACAAAAGAACATAGGGACTGTGATTAAATACTGCAAAACAAGTAAAGAAAACCATTAAAGTGTGAAAAATAAGGAAGAAAATGCTTGAAAAAATAATTTAATAAATAAGCCAGACGAATAGTATTTTAAGAAGAAATCTGTTTGGCAATATCACTGAGAAACAAGAAAATACAGCATCTATGGAACAAGACTAGAGAAGTATACTTAAAAGACAGGTTGAGAAGTCAGGTAATATACTTTGTCTTTGAATATTTTGGGACTATTTATATAAAATGTATTATGATTCTAATACATTTTTGCTAAAGCAGATATTATATGACATATTTTATGATCAGAATACCCTAAATCCAGGAACTAATGTCAAAGACTTTTAAAGATAATTATGAAATTAATAAAGGTACTCTTACAAGTTACTATCAAATTCCATTAATAAAATGCCTAGGACATAATGTTAATGAGACCACTGTGAGGCCAGGTAAAACGCTTGTCTTGTTCTCATTGCATGTTCAGTGTGGGCACGCCTGGCACGTGGTGTATGCTCAATAAATATATGAATAAACATTACTATCCTAAGTTGGGTTCCTTTGGAACAAATCCTGAGCTGAGGATTCTTGACTGAGAGAGTGATCTCAGGAGGACCTTGCAGGGATGAAAGGAAAGCAGCACAGAGTATGAAGAAACTGGGCAAAGATGTTGTATTAGCTTGGGCTGCCATGACAAAATACCACAGACTAGGTGGCTAAAACAACAGAAATTTATTCTTCACAGTCCTGGAGGCTAGAAATCCAATATCAAGTTACCAGCAATGCAGGTTTTATTTTCAAGTCTGCTCTCTTGGCTTGCAGGTGCCACAATCTCCCTGTGTGCTCATACGACCTCGTCTCCGTTTGTGTGCTGGGAGAGAGGAGAGAGAGGTCTCTGATGTTCTTATAAGGACACTAATCGCATCATGAGAAACCCAGCCTCATGACTTCATCTAGCCCTTATTATCTCCCAAGGCCCCATCTCCAAGTACCATCAGTTGGGGGTTAGGACATCAGCATATTAATTATGAGGACACAAATAGTCCATAACAGAAGTAGTTTCAGAAAAATTCAAGTGTTTTTGTGAAACCTAGTCTGGTCCCACCAAAAACTCTAACTCTGAGATTTTATATCTATATAAAGTCGGTATTCTTGCAGGTACCTCTGGTATACTGTGCTTTATGAGTCATCCTCTGGATCAGATATCAAATGTCTTGGGGCCACCATTCTGACTTAGATGCCCATTATGACCATTATGCCCTCCTTGCTTCTAAGTGTTAGGTGCTGCTCCTGGGCCCCTGCTATTCTGAGATTCTCTCATCCCCACTGTTAAGGGGAAGTTACAGGATCTCCCACTGTCAGAGGGCAGCCAGCACTGAGGTAAGTGGGAATGCTGGTGTTTCTCCCACCAGTGCATCCTTTTATTGCTTTGGCATATTCAGCTGATATGTCTTCCAATCTTAGACAACATTCATTCTAGCCTGTGATCTTCTTTGAGCCTTTTGATCCATGCTTACATATTCTCCCATAGCAGTTCTGCTATTTCTAACTCAATGTGGGCCGTCGACTTTTCCAAGTTTCTAAGAATCATCCAAGAAGTATATTAGAGTCATCTCCGAAGGCCTGTGCCTGAGTGTTAATTCCTGGCACGGGAGAAGTGCCCTGAATTAAAAATCTCCTTATCCATAATTATATTCTTCTGCTTTCTGGTTCAGTATTTTCAATATTCATTCCCAGGCATATGTATTTTGGTATATATTATACACGTTAGCTGAGCATGATAGCTCCTTTGGTATGAAATTCCTCTCCCTTTCATACGCTGAGCTCTTCCTCATTCGGGCCATGCTCAGATTGACAAAATTACTGGTCTGGCGGCAGGGAGGGTGGATGAGGCAGGATCCTGGATAGGTCAAGATTATCCTGTAAGGCACTTATCACATTTAAGGCCACTACAAAGTCTTCACATGAGGGGTACCATTATCCTCTAACAAGGCAAAGTGGACCAATTCCACAGGCCTAGAGGTCTCAGGGGAATCTTGAAATTGATGTGTTTCAGCTGCCTCCAAGACTCCGACTGAAATGTTTTTCTCACACACAGCCACAAGCCTCAATTCTTCACTATTTTGTAGCCATTTTTAAATAGCACCTTCATAGTGATGACTTCCTGGACCATCCCACTTTTGTCTTTATGATGGCCACTGATATTACTGATTATATATTTTTTTCCTGGGTGAATGCTAAGTATTTTAAAAACCCTTGATGTGTTTACTACGACCTTCAGAAAAATCACCCTGGCACACATTCCAACTACATATCTGCTAATCCATTGTATTGTAACAGAACTTCATGAGCACCACTTAGGTACTATTTTGCTAAATGCTGCATTTTTGGCTTATTTTGTGCTATCAGTGCCACAGAGAATAGCCACAGACACTATCCACAACCCAGTGTGGAAGCCACCTAGCCAGGGAGCATTGTGCCCCACTGATTCTTCCCAATTCCACGTCTTTAATAAAGGTTTAATTACAAAGTTATTTGTTTAAATAGTCTATGGATTCATTCCAGTGGTGAGTTTGCTATTGAGTAGCCTGTTCATTATGAGTAATATAAGTAACCAGGGAACAATAAATCAAGACTGTGTGGACAATAAAACCTCCATGGTAGTATCATGATAATGGGAAGACATTGGAATGAATCACGAAGAAGATATCACAAGGGTATGGGAGTGACTACTGCCTCCTCCTGTAGGTCTCCCCAGGGATGTAGACCATATTTTCAACTCTAATGATTGACTAATCAGCGCTTAATGGAAAGTCAGGGAGTGTCGCAGAACAAAAATAGGATAACATCTATTGTGTCCTTACTCTGCTCAGTGCTTTATATGCATTAGCTCATTTCATCTTTACAAATATCCTATGAGTTGGGTAATATGTTTACCCTTATGTGCAGATGAGAAAACTGAGGCAAAAAGAATTTAATTGAAGAATTAACATGGGGAAGTAGCAAAGCACTGAATTAATCCCAAGTCTGATTGACTACAAATCCAATTCTAGGCTACTAACTACAAGTCTTTGAGTCAAGAAAAGGAACTTTATTTGTAATCTATCATGTATCTACAAACTGGAATAAGCTTTGTTCTTTCTTGGTTTCAATTTTTCATCTCTATAATAAAGATATTTTACTTGATGGTCTCAAAAATTTTTTCCACCTGCAATATTCCATATATTCATTTACTTAGTGAGTTTACATCAAGTGCCCAGAAATTTTAAAGTATACCACTAGATGATGTGATTAGTATGAGTTTAAATTTTTCACTTTTTTGCATTATTTTTTTCAAAGGAGATTTCACTAGGAGACAGAAATAAGTCATCATTTGCGTTTTTTGCTTTTTTTTTCCAGGCTACTTCTAATCACCAATATTATAGACACACAAACACGTTATTTTTTTCATCAAAAGTAGGACAACATCCTCTTTACCCTTCTAATATTGTCTTTATTTTAGAGACAGAGCATACTTGTTGAGAACCCTCCATATTTATGTAATTGACTATGTTTTTCTCATTTCCCTTTTAGTTCTTTAATAATGAAAAAAGTGAAAAGAAGGATCTGGAATGTTTTCTCTGATGGTTGAAATCTATTCCTTGGACCATCAAGTTGATGTCAGAAAAATACAAGATCTTTTATAACCACACATTTTTATATTCCAAGAGCTATAAATGTTTCCCATTTATGTAAAAGCAAATACTTTTGCCATTCTGCCCTTTATGTTTCTAGTAGCCTTACATACTCCATATGTCAAAATGATTATTCTCACCATGTTTAATTTTTGTCTGTGTATATAATCCATTTTACTCATTAATCAAGTTATGTTTTCCAATGCACCATGCCAGTAACATATTTTGAATGTTCATAGATTTAATGCCTATATAATATTTTATTTGAAATAGAAATATTTTATTCTATCCTCTTTTGAAATAATAATGTCAGAAAAGATATCTACACTGAACTTATCTATACTGAATTATTTTTGTGCCCCACTGATCACAAACCAGCTCCCCTAGAAATCGCTCTACCAGGTAGTTCATGGGGTCCAGTATACTGAGTGTTTGTTTGTGACTCCCCTAACCCTTTTCCCGCCATTGCTCTCACTCTGTTCTACATCACAGGGAATGCCATTTTCCTGCCATCTAGCTTCTTTTGCCAACAAGATTCTGGTCAGGTTTAGCCGATGGTGAAAACTGGAAGATGAGAGAAGCCAGAGTATTTCTTTCTCTCCTAGGCAAGGGTTAAACACCAAGACAACATCTTTGGCAGTGGCTATATCACTTCAGATAATGTATAACAATCCCTTTCTCTAAAATACAACTGTTGCTGACCAGGCATAACTCCAGCTCCCCTTGGATAGTCCAACTTCTAGATCTAGATGCCACCATCTCTTCCCTGCTCCAGGCTACTGCTGCTTCCAGTTGTTACTAATCTCATCATCCCTGATTGACTCACCAGCTCTTCTGTCATCCATGTAAACAATTCCCTGAATTTTATTCCTTCTGTTTGAAAGACCTAATGCAGTTTCTGTTTTTGGACTGTTTCTGTTTTTATGCATAGAATAACCCACACTCACTCATTTGACATCATTCACCAAGACTTCATTATGTATCAAACTAGTGTGAGGCACTATGAGCTATCTATGGGTAAGGGTGTACCCAAGGATAAGATACATGTTTTCCTACCCTTATGAAAATTATAGTCCAGTATAAAAATTATTATTGAAATAATAAATATAAGGTCTGTCCAGAAAGTATCCAGCCATGTAACACGAAAAATAGAGACATTTATTGAAGAAGATACAAGACACATGTGCATAGGACAATGATGTCTCAGTCTGTTTCAAAGTAGGCACCTTGGGACCTCACACAGTTCCCCCAGCATCTCTTAACCTAACCCGTACATGTTCAACATTCTCAGGTATTCTGCTTGTTGCAGGCCTTCCAGCCTGTGCATCACTTTCAACAGATTCTTTGCACTGCACGCATTGCATCGTCTCTGAAAGCCTTATGAATCATGAGAATAGTTTCCGCTAAGGATTGTTTAAGCTTAACAGAAAATTTGATGCAGATTCATTGCTCTACTCAGTCATTTTGAGTGCAATGGCCACACAGTACACACGCTCACTCAATGGATTCTAGTGCCCACTGACGAGTACAGTGAAGGTGTCACTGTTCACGCATGTGCATCCCATAGTACTCTCCTTGGCTGCAGGTTACATCGATGTTGTGCAAACCATTCTCATCATATTAACAATGGCTGGATACTTTCCAGACAGACCTCCTAGTTCTCTCTCTCTCTATATATATATAAAGTCTAATAATCTGACATCATTATTATTATTATTATTTTGAGACAGAGTCTCACTGTGTTGCCTGGGCTAGAGTGAGTGCCGTGGCATCAACCTAGCTCACAACAACCTCAAACTCCTGGGCTCAAGCAATCCTTCTTCCTCAGCCTCCTGAGTAGCTGGGACTGCAGGCATGCGCCACCATGCCTGGCTAATTTTTTTTTTTATATATATGTCTATATTTTTTTAGTTGGCCAATTAATTTGTTTCTATTTTTAGTAGAGTCAGGGTCTTGCTCTTGCTCAGGCTGGTTTCAAACTCCTGACCTTCAGCGATCTGCCCGCCTCGGCCTCCTAGAGTGCTAAGATTACAGGTGTGAGCCACCATGCCCGGCCATAATCTGATATTATTTATCGCTGTCTGGTACACAAATGGAACATTCTAGCTGTGTCCTTACATGGTGGAAGTGGTGAGAGGTCTTCAATGCCTCTTTTATTAAGTGCAGTAACCTCCTTCATGAGGGCTCTGTCTGCATGACCTAATCACCTCCCCACAGCCCTACTACCTAATGTTAGAACTCAACATATGAATTTAGGGGTGACACAAACATTCAGAACATAGCACTCACCATTCTCACTTTTTATTTCACCAATGTTAATTTTCTTATCAATACTAACCTTTCTCAACGTAGGAAGAAAAGTGCAGTTTCTCCTTTCTATGATTGTTTTACCTTGGCTCTTCTTCACAACCAGTACTCTTAAAATCTGGCAAATGCTCTCCCTCCATTGTTCTACTATTTTCTTTCATTTTCACAATCTACTGGCTCCTTTGTCTTTGTCCATAAATGAGCTGTTGTTTCCATTTTATTCAAAGAGCCATTGCTTGATTCCACCTGTGTATGTTTCTATCTGTTTGTTTCTGCTTTTGTTTCTCCCTCATGCAACATAAACACATTCAAAGGAGCATTTACACAAATTACTATGCAAACACAGAACAGGGAGCTGCTGGGAAAAAGTTTTCTAAGACAGATTCTGCAGAATCTGTGAGATTTTTCTAGATAAATGATTCTCAAACTTTTGGTATCGAGACAACTTTATGCTCTTAAAAGTAACTGAGGATGCCAAGGAGTTTTGTTTATATTTACTATATTATAAATTAAAATTTCCAACATATTTTATTAATTCATTTACAAACAGCAATAAAACATCATTGCATGCTAACATAAAAACATATTCTTTAAAAATATGGGTGCGATGAACACCATCTGGGGGATGGACACGCTTGAAGCTCTGTCTCCGGGGGGAAGGGAGGGAAAGGCAACGAACATAACCTAAACATTTGTACCCCCATAATATGCTGAAATAAAAAAATGTATATAGTTATATTTTCAAAAAAAATCAGTGAGACGAGTATCAAGAGTATCACTGTTTTACAATTTTACGAATCTTCTTAATTTCTGACTTAATAGAACATCACTGGGTTCTCATATCTGCTCTGTATTATGTCTGTTGCAGAATGTTGTTTTGATTGATGTAGGTACAGAAAGTCCCACCTTACACAGATGTAAAATTGCCCAAGGGAAATAATTTTAATAGCCTTTTCAGATAATTAAAAATAGTATTCTTTGATATTATACTAAAACTCAACAAGTGGTAAATTCTTACAGATTAGCTGTAATGTGCATCCTGAAACTGTATCAATAACTTTTCTTATTCCGTTTCATTAAAATCCATTGGCCTGTCTTACACTTTGATATTTTATCCATGAATCACTATGCGCTAGTCATTTGTAAAATATTTGTTCATAGAGTTATGTAGATCTTCTATTAATAGATTTTGACACATTTTATTGTACAATATAAAAATCCACATTTGTTGATATTACCACCAATGTCTTCAAAAAAAGTCTTTAATTGTTGATAAACAGTTAAGCTTACAATGTAGAATAAAAGTTTTTCAAAATCTAAATTTTCATGCCAAAGCTAAAATTCTATTCTTGGTCACGTATATCATCAACTTTTTTTAAGTGGTAGAATCGCTTTGCTCATTTTCTATAAAATGCCTGCCAAACTCCCAATTCCTAATAATCATAATTTTCAGTTTTTCTTTCAAGTGAAAATGATATCCAGTTCACAACTCAAACAATTGCACAATGTTTTTGGAACAACCACTGTATTTCAGTGTCCAGAGTTAGTGCTTTATTTATACTTCCATTTTTGCCCTACAGAATAATTAAAAGTTGAGAAATTAAGTCTATTTAATGAACTTAGTGATTTCATTGCCTCATTAAAGACATTCTTAAACAAAATTGCCTTTTTAAGAAAACTGGAAGTGCCTGGCAGTAATGAATACAACAATGATTTGAAGAGTTTGGTGCCATTGCTTTGATTGCTGCTGTTACATCTATCATTGTTTTTATAAAACCAGAACAAATGACAGCACACTGAAAAAAGTTAAATAATGCCATAGTATATTTTGAAAATATATTTTATCTATTGGAATCCCGGAAAGATCTTGGGAACCCTCAGTGTTCCATGGACCAAAATTGGTAGTCTAGAAATTGCTACTCTATATAGAAGCTTGAAAAACATTCTGGCAGAAGAAAGAGTATATGCAAAGACTAAAACAACACATATTTATCAACAGCACCTAGATAAAAAGACCTTGTAATTATCAACGGCATACTTGTCTCTCTGTACCTTAAATATGACTTACTGTTTTTAGTCTTCATGCCATTATACTTGTAGAAGGATAAGGTAGATAGTAAGAAGGCCAGGGAGGTAAGTGGACGAGATTGTGCAGTTCACCTGTATCCTGTGATGCGCTTTGGTGGTAGGGTCAACAGCGTACTACCTTGCCCTTACTGGTTTCTGTCCATTGTTCTTCCATATCTGTGGAACTGTACCATCAAATTTCATAGCCACTAGCCTAATATGGGTATTTAAATTAAAATTAAATTAGTTTTAAAAATCCATTTCTTCAGTTAAACTAGTCATATTTCAAGTGTTCAGCATAATGTGGCTAGTAGCTATTGGACAGTGCAGATATAGAACTTTTCTGTCATACAGGAAGTTCTATCACATAAAGCTCCTGTGGGATGTCATATTATTCTTTTTATCCTCACAATAATTTATTCCATTCCCCTTACTGTACTTACCTTCAAAGGAGGAACTTTGTATTATCTGCCTTAGTCACTGTTCTTTGCTTAGTTTCTATCCATCTTTTTCTTTAACACAACCCCCCATGGGAATGACCGTCCTACCCAACACACTAGATGCACAATTCCTTCATGCCCTATATTTCCAATGTCCTTCACCTCCATGACCCTCCTTAAATAATCCATAACTGCTCCAACTCTTCAACTTTATTGACTCATTCTCAGACCACATATTCATATCTTTTAGCTCCCACTTTCTTATTTCCATCTTCCTTACCTGATCAAGTAACAATTCTCTACCAACATAAAAGGATTCTTCTGGCCTGTACCCTTGAATACCCTCACTTGGATGAATGCTCTGGCAAGTATCTCAGATGGCAACCACTGATAACATCATCCATGTCAGTTGCATCTTCTGTCAGTGCTTGTATTTTGTTCCTTTCTGCCCATGTCCTGTCTGATTCTCTCTCTACTTTCACCATGCCATTTTGAAGCTGAATATACATATGAATTTTGAAACATAATCTTGAAGTTGAGGAAGTTGACCTTACGTGCTTCCATTCTGCCATCCCCCACATCTAGCTGGTCACTAAGTTTTGTCCTTTTGCCTTCTAAATGGCTTTCAAATCAATTCTTTCCTCTCCAAACCTCCCAAAATAAATCTGCTAGTGGCGTTGGGAGAGGAGATTGGTTGATTAGAATTGGAAGTTGCCCCTGGGAAAAGTAAGGCTTCAAAAGGGTAATCTGGGTTTTTAATGAACTCTGGGAGACTTCTATTAATAGATAGAATATAGAGGGAATTTCAGGTCAATCATGGTCAGCAATGTATGAGTCAACAGGATCAATAATTTCTAAATAAGCAGAGGCAAGTTTGGAACCCATAGCCCACAGTGTCTTGAAGCTGTACAGAGAGAAGAAAATAAGTTAGCATAAGCAATGAAAAGACCATTTTTCGGGGAGATGTTGCAATGAAAGTTTAATGCATTATCATAGCCAGCTATGAATGATGGTTATGGCTGTGTGGAACACAGCAGCTTTCTCAGAGGGAGAAACAGGCTTGGCATGAAACCCCCCTGCCTGTGACACAAAATTTTGACAACTGTACCTGCACAAGCTCTCAGGACCAATCTTCCTGCCTAAGCCAAAGGAAGACTGTATGTGGAATAGCATCTCTTCCCCATTACCTAAGCTCACTGCTGCACAGGGAAACTGGTGGTTGAAATGGCAAATTATGGACTTTTCCTACAGCATTTGTTTCTCTGAGAGATGCTGGGGGCAACAGGAGTAAGACAAGGCAATAAGAAACACTAAAGAAACAATCTTTGCCCCTTAAATTCTCCATCATCCTTAACACAGAAGGAAATAGGTGAACTAGTGTAGGCATTAGAGAAGCTAATAGTGCTAACTTCTTAGCACTATTTCAGTGCTTGTGGCCTGGGGGTATGAACTTTACATGATCATTTCTGAAGTTGTTTTATTGTTTCTAATATAATACAAACCCCTTGAAAACAAGGTGTATGTTTACATAATAACTGCATACGTTCTGATAATGCTGGGTACTTAATAAAATCTCAATATTTGTGTCTTAGAGTGAATAGTCAAGTCTCATTTGACAGACTACTAATGCATAGAAACCAATTTAATAATTAGTTGTCTTATGTAGTTTATATTTTATATTTCCCTCTCTCTTTTTAAAGTTACTAATAGGATAATAATTTCTGACACCTACAATATTTTTTAATTTCAGTAGCATTATATAGCACTTATAAGATCTTTAGCCTAATCTCTCTCCTTCACTCTCTCTGAACTCCCATTTATATATATGTATATATAGCACATCTTTATGTCATAGAAATACAGAATTAGAAGTGACCAAAGAGTATATTAGCCTATCCCACACTCTCAGACAGGCTTGAACTTACAAGAATAGAAGCTGTGTCTAAAAGTTACTAGCATTTAAGCATTGCTGTGGATACTTAGTCTCTGTCACAGCTGAAATATTAAAATACACACACACATGGCACACACATTCATAATTACGAGATCCAAAACTGGGATTCAGAAGTTGGCAAAAGATTTCTACTCTACTTCTGAAGACAAAAGTCATTTGAAAGCCAAAATTTGGAAATTTTAGACTTCCTTGATATTTTAATGGAGAAAATGGAATATCTTGAACCTGCATATGTATGGCAGCATCCTCCTACATAGTTATAAATTTTTCTTTTTTTTTTCTTTTGTTGAAACCACTAGTCATTGACTTCATGATTGTAACTATGCAGGCATTTTTCACTGTTAAAACAGCTAAGGTACTAAAGGTATTTTTCCCTACTCCTGTATCTCTTTTCATTTTTCCTGGAATTAATTGCCAAATTTGTATATTTACTTTTTTGTCATAAATGTTTATCATGCTTTTCAAATGCCACCTCTGGCCTGGAGATCCTCCATGTGGAGTCTGATTCTTTGGGTCCAAATCAAAGGGCTTCCTACACATTTGTCCATTTGGAACTCTTCTTTCTCATTATCCTGGAGATTAGCTTTGCCAGCATCTTTCATGAATGACCTTTCTCCTGGATTCCATGACTGTCACTTTTTTGATTCAATAATTCATTTGGCTATAGCACATCCTCTGGAAATGTCCTAAGAATGCATGCATAGCAGACACACTTTTTAGTCTTTATATCTAAATATGTCTTTATTTTACCATAATAATTGACTACCAGTTGAGCTGGACATAGAATTCTAGCCTGGAAATAATTTTTCATCAGAATTTTTAGGGAATCAGTGTGCTATGTTTTAGATTCTGAGGTTGAATCTATCTTCCTGGTGTGTATGATATTGATATTTCTTGAAGTGGGTCTTACACAGTAAGCCTTTTTCATTTGGAGACTCATAACTTTAGTTCCAATAATTTTCTTGTGTTATTCTTAATAATTTCCTTCCATCCTCTTTTCTCTTAATAAATACATTATTTTTCATATGTTTACTTTCTTAGATGGATTCTGAATTTCCTAACCATTCTTTCTTATTTTAAATCTTTTGGTATATATATTCTACTCTCTAGGAGATTTCTCTAATTTCATTCTTCAAATCGTCTATTGATATTTTTTCTCATATATTTTAAATTTCTAGAATAATGTTCATGATCTGAATTTTGCTTTTCCCTAGAATCCTGCTCTAGTTTCTTAAATGATCTAAAGTGATATTATATTTTCCATTTAAAAATTTTGTTTTTGGCATTCATATTCTCCATGCTCCTTTTCTTTTTCTTCTTCTTCTTGATGTCTATTTTGGTCTCTGTCTTCCTTCAAGTAGGTGGGATTTTTGCCTAGGTACCCATATTTAAGAGTGAAGTAATGAAAAGTTGCTCATTACTTTGAGTACAGATGCAATTTGTTGTCCTTTGCCTTTTCACTTAAAATATGGTTCGTGGACCAGCAAAAATGCAGAAGTATTAGAAATATAGATTCCGAGGCCACACCCCAGACCTAATGAATTCTAATATGCATTCCAGCAAGACCTCAGGTAACCCATGTACACGTTCAAGTTTGAGAAGTCAACTACTGGCTTAGTTAACAAACTTTGCATCAAGAAGGATCCTTGTTAGATTGAGAGAGGAGAGTTGGGGTTAATGCAGGTCACCTTGCCCCACTGCCTCTAACTGCTCAACACAGAAGACCTCTTTAGTGTCACCATGTGTCCTAAATGCTCCTTGGCTTTTTGTATGTTCTAAGGAGGTGGCTGGATTTTCCTTTAATTGGAGAACCCTGGGGCCACCACGTCAACCCATAGCTCTCCCCGGAAAACTGGTGACACCAAGGAAGATGTTATATTATCTCTAGATGAGCAGCATGACAAAGTGGTGAGTGGGATTTAGAACAGCAAGTTTTCTAAGTGTGTTCCATGCGGCATTACCCCAGTAGATGCTGCTTGAAAAGACAAATTCTGGATCAATTCCATTAAAGGCCTTTAACACTAAAAAAAAAAAAATCAAGTTTACACCTACTATACATACCAAAATAAGCACTGTGGAATAAATTTAACAAGTCTAACAAAATTCTGATTTTTCCCAGTGTTGACTTTTTTGATATCTTAAGCAAATATTAAATGTCAATATAAATTTTTCCAACTTTGCTGGTCCTGAATATGTATTTTATCTGATTGATGGTTAATGGTTATTCTGACACAGGTTCTATAATTAAATAATTTTGGTAGGTGATGCATTTTCTCTAGAAGATTCATAATGCATGTGAGTATATTAAAGAGTCTGAAATGTCATTGGAGATAAAAATGTGCAACTTTAACTTAGTGTTTCCAAATCTCATTTGACCATAGACTTTTTGACAGAGTATCTATTAATATTCTGCTGAACTACTGGTCTGCAGAAGATACTTGGAGACCACTGCTTATTGGACTAAAGTTGGACAAGGCAGGTATCTGGCTCATACAAGCCATGCCGTGTCCAACACCGCGCACAAACAGACACAACGGCACCAAAGATTAATCTTTCAGAACATTTGTTCTTTTAATATGGAACATAAATCCCAACCATCTAAATATAATTCTTGCTATTACCAGATAAAATATTTTCTGTACCTCACTGCAGTGTAACATTACTGGTGCTATTTTAATTGCCACTTGATATCATCTCAGCAGCAGCTGGTTATGTTTTGACTGTGGCAGAATTGACAGACGTTGTGTATGTGTATGTGTAATATAATTTGTAATTCTCTGAAGTTTTGATTTATGTTTATAAGTACCATTTGCTTCAATAAGGGATAAATCACTCAAAATTTAAGATTCAGACAAGCTGGTATTGATTAGATAACAAAAAAGTAAATTTAAATTATGCATAAACTAAGACATAAACAATCAGAACTTTTTATTTGTTTAGTAATATTCTATGTAGTACTACAAGGTCTTCACAACTTTATAATTTTAGATTAATCCCATCATGGTCCAATGTTCCTATTGAATGCACTAAATAAAATATGTATCTCTTAAATACATAATAAATATAATGATCAAATAGAGCAATGCCAGCTTGAGGGGTAAACAGACTGCATTATATAGTAATCACATGGCAATAACAGGAAATTTGGAGGTGACAGCACAAAACTCAGCTGGAAATTAACACAAATTTATGAACTTGTGTTGTCTCATCACACTCATTTCATTCCTCCTTGTTACCAATCATATGAATAATAAGAAGGCTGATTGTGACTCAAGGTATGATCTGTGACCATACAAAAAAGAAAAGTTAACCTGCCCAAATGAGCATTCTAATATTATTAATTAGCACTTAATTACCAAATGAGTTAAGAACCTATGACATATGGTTTCACAGTACATGTGCTACAGAAGTTCTTAGTACTCCTTTTATTTTTAACATCAGAGCTAAATGGACACTGTGAAATATAAATTCATTCTGTTTCCTACAGTCAATGGAAGACTGCATTAGTGATTATAAAAATAGAGTTAATGTGAATAATAGCTTATTGTTATTAAGTGTTTACTATGCATGATGATCTGAGGTAAACTATTTTATTTAAATGGTTTTAAAGCAGTTTTAGGTTCACAGAAAATTTAAGCAGAAGGTGCAAATATTTCCCACTTACCTCCTGCCCCCATAACATGCATAGCCTACCCCATTATCCACATCCCCCACTAGAGTGGTGTAGTTGTTAAAATCGATGAACCTGCACTGACATATCATTATCACCCACAGTCCACAGTTTACATTTGGGTTTATTTTTGGTGTTGTACATTCTGTCCAATTGGACAAATGTTTAATGACAAAACTGTAGACACAGTAAAAAGATCATTCAATTAAAATAAATCAATAAATTTCAAAAAATCAGTGGTTGCCAGGGATTAGAGGGGAGAGAAGGATGAATAGGCAGAGCACAGAGGACTTTCAGAGCAGGGAAACTATTTTTGATGACTTTCTATAGCTCTGCCTATTCATCCTTCTTTCCCCTCTAATCTTTTTTTCTAAATTTTATCGATTTGTTTTAATTGACTGATCTTTTTACTGTGTCCACAGTTTTGTCTTTTCCAGAATATTATATAGCTGGAATTATACACTGCATAGACTGCTCAGATTGGCTTCTTTCACTTATGAATATGTATTTAAGTTTCCTTCACATCTTGTCATGGCTTGATAGCTCATTTCTTTTTAATTCTGAATAATATTCCATTGTCAGATGTACTACAGTTTATTTATCCCTCACCTACTGAAGGACATCTTGGTTGCTTCCAAGTTTTGCAATTATGACTAAAGCCTCTATAAACATCTTTTGTGTGGACATAAGTTTTCAACTCTTTTGGGAAAATACCATGGAGCATAATTGTTGGATCATATTGTAAGAATATGTTTACTTTTGTAAGAAACTGCTGAATTGTCTTCCATTCATGTGCCATTTTGCATTCCCAGCAGCACTGGGTGAGAGTTCCTGTTGCTCCATATCCTTACCAGCATTTGGAGGTGTCGGTGTTCTGGATTTTAGCCATTGTAATGGGTGTACAGTGGTGTCTCATTGTCGTTTTACTTGCATTTCCCTCATGACATATGATGTGGAAAATCTTTTTGTATGTTTATTTGCTATTAATATCTGTACGTCTTCTTTGGTGAGGTGTCTGTTAAGGTCTTTGGCCCATCTTCAATTAAGTTGTAGATAAACTCTTTGTATGCTCAGAGTTTTACAAATGAACATTACCCAAATGATGTCATTATTGTATGATTCATCTTTTATCTAGTGAAATAAGAGAGTCCACCATTATTTTTTTATGATTTTACCAAAAAAGTATCTTAGAACGTTACGTAAAACAGTCTTTCTCTCTGCACACGTCAGTCAGCACTAACCCTCAGGCTGCTGGAAATGACGGTTTATTGGAATGGTCTAAAAATAAAAAGTATTCTGTTTCACTAACATTTTTTAAATTCAGTTCTAGCATGAATAAAAGGAATCTTCAAATTGGGGTAGGTAGAAAGTAAGTCTGAATTTTTCTATAAAGAATATATAAAAATACCAAACATGTTTCATTAAACCTGTTAAGTATTAACTAAACCACTAACAAACATTTTTAGGATAAATGGCATAATGTTTTGTCTCTTAGCATTGAGGAAAAAGATAGGTCACTATGTTGCCCAGGCTGGAGTGCAGTGGCTGTTCACAGCGTAATCATAGTTCACTGTAACCTCCAGTTGCTGGGCTCCAGCCATCCTCCCACCTCAGCCTCACCAGTAGCTGGGAATACAGGCACTTGTCACCATGCCCAACTAATTTTTTAAAAATTTTTTAAAGATGGGGTCTCACTATGCTGCCCAGGCTGGTCTCCAATTCCCAGCCTCAAGCCATCCTCTGGCTTCAGCTTCCTGAGTAGCTGGGACTAGAGGCACATGTCACCATACTCAGCTCCATGCAGGAAAAAATATTTACTGATTATAAGATATAGGAAAAAATCATGTTTTGTATTATGTACTGTTTCTCAACAAAAGCCTATTTTTCTAGGAAAAATGTTTTACGTATTAAGATACTATTCATGCTTTTGAAGATATCAATTCTTATACTAACTAGAGCTTCTATGAATGACACAATGCATAATACCAGGTAGATCTTCAATAAATATTCATATATAAAATTATTTTTCAGGAAATGCATAATGTTTCCTTTAATTGACTTTAAATATGCCGTCCTTCTAAAGGTGGCTGTGAATTCTATTCTGAAACCAAACATCCATTACTTGCTACAGACATTTATTTGAGTAAAAAAAAAAAGAAAGAAATCTTTATCTGTGATCTTCCTACTTCCTATGATAGTCTAAGTATTATCAGTTAAGTAGACCTTATCTAAAGCATTCTCAAATTCTCTCCTTTACAAGTATTTCTTAATTTCACAGACCTCAGCTCCTCGTCACTTCTAGAGCCACCGTAAAAGCATCTTCCTGAGACAGTGCTCAGACCTTGCCAAAGTTCTTCTTAGCCTTATAGAGAATTTGCTCTCACCCAACTACCCGTCCAGGTGTCTTATTCTCTAATTCAAAGTCCTGTTTTACTTACTCCCATCTCCTCCTCACTGGATCACACCTTCCAAAACAATTGATAATTTCATCTATTTTTATTCTTATAATAAAGAGGTAGACTCCACTTTTAATGTTTGAGCTGACAGCTTTTAGATTCCCATCTTTCTTCCTGGCTGCCCCCTGTTGGACAAGCAAGATAAGAGAGTCCCCATGTGCCACTCATCCTTTGAGGCTGGCTGCAAACACCCTGAGGAATCCCACCCTGCATGTGGTCTCTTCTTCAGCCTCACGCCTTAGCACCCTAAAGCCCCCCGCTTCTCTTTGCTTTGCTCTTGCTTCACTCCCTTCCAAACCTGAGCCCTTCACCTTGGGAAATATTTTTGTGGTTTATTGTGTGAGTAATAAACTTTATTTTATATCCATTGGTGCCTATATGTCATTTGTCCTGACATCTGTTATAAATTCCTGGGTGGAATTTATAGCAGGAGACACTAGTCATCCAAATAAAACAATTTTTACACACTTATTTATGCCAATAAATCTCATCCTTGTCATTCATACTTTTCATTCAAAATAATAGAATTGTGCCTTATTTTCTTCTTGCCCAATGCAGGTATTATCTAATGCATGCAATGTATAATATGTATAATAAATGTATAATCTGCATAAATTGTTCTCTGTCTTGGTGTGAAAAATAATTAGTAGCCAAGACTATCTTCTTTGTTCTTATGTGATTATCACATTCAAATAGATATTTAACAAATTTTATTTAATTTGTACTTATATGGAGTTAAATGAAACTAAAGAGCATAACAACAATGCATTATGTTTTACATTGGACTGTCTAACACCGTTACTTGATAATATGATATTTATTTTAGGTCAGTTTGTTTTGCATCTTGTCTGAATAAACGCATAGGATTCAAGGTCTAATCCATCACTGAAATTATTCTTTCAAGCTCCTTTTCCCTAATTTGTTCTACTGATGTGTTAATCTAGTGACCCATTTCATATGCATAACTGTTGTACAGATTAGCAGTCAATTTTTTCATGTTACAAAAAAGTTCTCTAACCTCACCTCTTTATATTATTAATGTAACTTACAAACTATTTCTTGTGAAAAAGTATTATTTTATTGTTAGAATTTATGCCAGTAACATTATTTCAAACATGTATAATAAAGCAGAAAATACTTGAATTCTTTCTCAAAAATATGTCAAAGACCAAGCAACTGAATTGTAGTGCCAAATGAACAATATAAAGTTGATGTTATTTTAAGATGGGGAGTGTAATCAAATATTTCACTTCATGTGACGAATGTAGCAATTATCCAGGATGCCTTCATTTAGGGATCAGAAAATAAGTTTTCTTTGGACGACAGTTTTTCCGGCATTTTTTACGTTTACATAAGTTCATCAAGGGCTTTGCACAAATGCAACATTCAACTCAAGTGACATTCAAATGACAATGGCATGAATAAAAATGCTCCAGAGCCAGAAGAGAAAAATTAAAAATGATGTTTGGTGCCATGATCTTGCAACTCTTGTGTTTCTTGAATCTTGTTTAATAATGTTAACTTTTTTAAATCTAATAATGTTCTTATTATTTAACTTTAGTGGAACTCTTCCTAAACAAAACAGGAGAGGGCTGGAGGGTTAATGGCAAAGTGGAGAAAGAGTTTGTGGACAGATCTTCAGGATAGTTCTTGAGCTTGAATATATCTCTGTGAATGTTCACCAAAGGAACCCCTCAAGAAGATAGTTTTAAGAAGTAAAAATAAAGAGAGAAAGTATCCATTTTGTGAATATCAGTTATCCTTCTTTGCCATCCAGGCCATGGCATTCCAAAGAAAGCAGCCATGGGACAGGGAAGTAGCCTGTGCATGGGTACAATGACAGACTCCCTTCACAATATTATCATTACAGATTCCGTCACTACTGCAGGAACCCAGTTGCTAATGTCACACATTTTTAGCAATTCAACCTTTTTTGAGACTCTTTGAGACTCCTTTATGGTAACATGCATTAAGGTAAGCTGCATGCCACCTGGTCCAGATTGTTTCTGCTAGGTCCTTTCCATCATGAAGTGAGCAGTAAATTTTGTCTTGCCTGTTAAACAATTATTCTGAATTTACTTTTGGCAGTCATTCGTGGACCTACCAAATTTCCTACATGCCATCATGAATTTCCACACAATAGTTCATGGGCATAACCAGTGCACTAAATGGGGAAATAGGTAAGTTAATGGATGCATATGTTCCCTGGTATTGCGTTCCAATATCTGCAAGCACTGGAAGAGCAGAATGCCCTATTGAAGTCTTACCAATGGCTTTAGGTAAAAGACGAAAATTTATGAGCCTGGGAACTACCCCATAGGATGTTTTATATGATTTATACCCTGAGCTCTGGTAGACAACAGGACTAATTATTCAGGGAAGGAATATTTCTCTCCAAGTGTGTTTTATATTGTAAAGGTACCCACCCATTCCAAACCACTTCTCATGTGCAGCAGATGGAATAATAAAATTTCTCTTTCTCAGATTCTCTTGTATCTAAGGCTCAGCATATAATCACTGCTGAGCCAATCAGCTATGCACACACAATACTATAATTCAGAATTAGGCTTTATGAGACTAGGATATATATTTTGCTGGTTGTATTATGACAGAGGCAGAATGCTTTGGAGAAAAACTTTTGCTATGGCTTTCTTATATTGTAAACAGCATGATCATGTCAGAATAAGGAGCATCTTTGAAATGCCTTATTCCTTGAAGTTCAAACAAGAGTTAATGCTTCAGCCTTGCTTATAACTTGGAAAAACTGTCCATAATTTTAAAGATATACCTTTATACTGAAACTAGTCAAAATGAATTTATTTATTTTCAACTAACAACCAGAGTGGTAATGATTGGAAACTGAAACTGCCATTTGACCATTTTAGATTATTAATGTCATTATGAGAGCAGACAAAACATAAGGTCACAGTGTCTGGGTTAATACCTCTGTAATATAAAAATAAAATTGTTTTTCTAGCAAATATTCTAGAAATATTGCTATACCCCTTATCAGGAAGAACTGTAAAGTACGTATATACCTCAAAAATACAAATGTAAGCCACTCTACTTGGCAAAGTGTCTGAAAGTACTGTCTAAAGAGTTAAGTAAGGCAAGTTAAGTGGGTAGTGGGATGATTTAACAAGGACCCACTACTGCATCATTGCATGTGATGAGTTGCATAAACAAGGGTTGCATTTCTCCCTTTGTGAATTTATGTCCTTGAAGGATAATTTTTCTTCTTCTTCTTCTTATTATTATTGCCTTCACTGTGTGTGGTGTTTTTCAAACCTGTATGTGTGTGTGTGTGTGTGTGTGTGTGTGTGTGTGTGTGTAAAACATGTTAAGTAGGCTGGTAGTTATAGAATAAAACTTGTGCAGTATTAAGCTAGTTCAACAGAAAAGTAGACAAAGACAAGCAATAGAAATAATTGCTATTGACTATAGATTAATCTACACTTTTCTAATAATGAGGAAGCAGGGCTTGGAATAGGGAAGAAGGATATGGAAAATATAGATATTTGAATTTCCTTCTATCTATTTCTCAATTAGATAGGAGGAAATTCCAATTGCAAGGAAGATTATACTAGCATATAGATCGTCTTTAATGAATGAATGAACTCCCCTTTTATTTAAAAGAAAATACACTGCTACATTTTCCTTTCCCAGGTAAACCCTTCTGACCTTTGACAACTTTGCCTTAAAAGAAAAGAATCAGAACAACTGACTTCCTGTATTAATACCACTCCTATGTGATACTGTTAGCAGCTGATGTTCTATTTTGTATTTTGTCCTGCCAGTTTCATTCATCAGAAAAAATTGAAATGTTCCAATGGTAATTTTGTAGTGATCTTTATTTTTTCAGCCCACGTTTTTACTCAAAATATTAAAGAGTAACATGAAAAATAAATGGAAAATAAATAAATAAAGGCTAGAGTTAAAATTGGCAAATAATTCTTTTTAAGAATTCTCTGATTAACCTTCTCTTTACTTTAAAATGTACCAATTATTCTCCAGACCCAGCAGGTTTCACTGGTGCCTTATATTCACTTGTAAGGAAGAAATGATTTCAATATTATGCAAAATTTTCTTCAAAAAATTTGAAAGTTATAGACCAAAAACTGCCATGAAAAGTGATGCAAACATTCTTACAAAATATTGGCAAATTGAACACAGCAAATATATAACAAGAATAACATATTATAAACATATGGAATTTATCCCAGGAATGAAAGATTGATTTAAAAATTAATCAATTTAATGCACTGCATTAGGAGAATAAAGTAGAAAAAATATCATATCAATACAATCTTCATTTATAATAAATAAAACAAATTCTCTCAGCATGTTAGCAATAGTGAGAACTTCCTCAATCTGATAAAGTGGATCCATAAAAAACTTAACAGTTGTCAACATAGTAACCTGCCATTGCAATGAGGCAAGAAAAAGAAATAAAAGAAATTAAGATTAGAAAAGAAGAAATAAAATTATCTTTATTCACAGATAACACTGTTATGTACACTGAAAATCCCAACAAATTGCCATAATTTATTAGAAATAAGAGGTGAATTTAACAATGATGAATACAAGGTTGAGTCAAAAATGAATTATATTTCTATATATAATCAGAGAAACAATTGGAAAGTTAACTATAAAAGCTATGTACAATAAAAGTGAACACTTATGAGTTGACATAACATAAGATGTGCAAGAGCTCTACACTACAAAACATTGCTGAGTGAATTAAATAAAACCCAATGCCTGGAAAGATAGGTCATTTTCATAGCTTGGGAGATAACATATGCTGATGTCAATTATTTCCAAAGTGTATAGATTCAATGCAAGCCTAATAAAAACTCCAACCTGTTTTGCTTGTAAAAATTGATATGAAAATTGGTGTGAAAAATACAAGTCTTTGAATAAACAAAACACACTTGAAATAGAACAACAAGATTGCAAGAGTTATCCTACATTATTTTAGAATTTTACAAAGGGTAGAGGAATCAAAACTATGGAAATAGTGTAGCAATAGATGAAGAGACCCATGGGACAGAAGAGAAAGTCCACAAATAGGCTCACACATACTCAATTGCGGTGAGGCAATTCAAAAGGGAAAGCCACTTTAACAAATGCTGCTTAAATTATAGGTAAAAATATATCAGCTATTTATGAAAATTTTTATTTCAAATTAAATCTTAATTCAGTACTGATAATCTTACATTAAACTAGGAAAGGAGTTAGCAAAACCTTAGGAAACATCCACTGGTCTAAATTTTTTGTAAGTGTAATGGCCAAAATATCAACCAAGCATTTGGCATGTGCTGGATTCTTTTTCAGTTAGTGCTGAATTATCTGATATCTATCTGAACCGTTTTTCATTTATTATAACTACTTTATTATAAATAAGTATACATTTCTTATAAATAACAAATTATATCATTTGTCAGGACTTGAGCAAGTATACAGTGATGAACAAAAAACATGCTCTTTGCTCTCAAGGGTTTTTTGTTTATAATATTTAAAGGTGAAAGATGTATTAGTCAAATAAACACATGGGTATAGGATCACTTAATTTTGTAATGGAAATGCAATTTGTAAAGTTTATAATATATTCGTTTTGGAATGGATCACATCCCAATCTGTCAGTTTATTTCCTTCCCATCATTCTATACTTTACATCTAACCTATCTTTGCTATGAAAGAAAACATGATTATGCTTGGAAAAGATAATGGCTTTAATTAGATTGTGAGATGGTGATTGTCCTTTCCAACAAAGTCAGTAAGTTATGATTAGGCTGAGACCTGAAGCCTGGTAAGAATTAGTAAAGTACTGAGTAGAGAAGAGATGTCTCAGCTTTCGAAACAAGTGGAAAGATTCTGAAGTAGGCAAGAGCTTTGCCCATTTGAGGAACTATCGGACTGTGTGCATATACATGTGTAGGTGAGAAACTAGTCAGCCACTCTGATGGAGAATATTGAGCAAGAGAAGGCATGGCCAGATCATGCCAGACTCTAAGGTCAAGGTACCGAATTTAAAGTTTATCCCAGTGCAACAATATAGGCTTTTCAAGAATTTTAAGGGTGGAGGTGCTGCTTGATCAACTTTACATTTTAAAAAGACTACTCTGTCTAATCTGAGAAGATTGAGCAAAGAATAATCCACAGATTTTAGGCACCAGATGCTCAGGAAACACAGCTGTCATCTGCAGTTTAATGTTGTGGGCAGATGGGCACGCTGGCCTTGGAAAAGTCCATTCTACTTATTAAAGGACACTTTGGGCACACGGATGTCTGCACACTGCTCCAGTCATTGCTTTCAAAAGTTCTTTTGAAGCTAACTTAAACATTTAGGTAATTGATTCATCATGACTCTCGCCTCTATAGCTTATAACAGGGAAGATTTTATTTGATCTCAAACATTTGCACTCAGAAGCAAATCACATCAACCACAGAATAGCACCAGCAAAACTCCTGTTGAGATTGAGTAGTATGGTATGCTCAGGGCCTGTCAAGGGCAAGCTTGCTGAAATTCCACTTTTAAGTGGTCAAATTAAGTGTTGGATCAGATGATAAAAAACTGTGTATTTCTGTCTTGAAACTTTTCTTCCAAGATAACAATGTTAGCATTTATAGAGTTGATGCCCACTCCCTATTTCTAAGGGTAATAATGGGCTAGAAAATAAGCTTTCCTACCTGTGAAAGCTGGAATTGAATCTACCCTATTACTGTTCCCAATCATTTGGGTTACAAGTATTTTATGGTACAGACTTTGAAGAAGTGTTAAAGTTTGCATGTCTTCTAAGCTAATGAAATTTAGTTGCATAAATAAATTTTCTAAGGATCAAAGCTATTATAAACAGTGAAAAAAGAAGCATGTGTTGTTTGCTGTTTGTATTATTTAATGATATAACAGTGTATGGGAATAAGACTTTATTGCATAATTTTCCAAAAACCTATATTCCCACTTATACCACACATTTGATTGCAATACTCAATCATGTAATTTGATAAGACATTAAAAAGTTTCAAGAGACTAACAGATTAATGGAGTTAAATTTGGAGTCCTGATACAAAAATCTGTGCTCTTAACCTTATTTTATCCCACTTCTGGTTCTGTCTATAATTTGTGAGTATATAATATAGTCTTCTAATCTATTCATTCTCACTGACAGAAGTAGTACTTTAAAAACTCCAAGACTTATGCTCATTTCCTTTTACAAAATCCCTCAAGTGGTCACTAACACTTCAGGATAGTACCTAAATTGTTCACGTGGTAACAACAATAGCAAAACTTCCTATTCTTGCTTCATGTTTCATTATTCCTTGCCGTTTAGACTAAATTTGGAGTTTTAAACTGCTCAGCTGAATTCATGACTCCGTAACATATCTGTGCCAATAGCCAATGGTGGGGCCAGTATGAAAAAAAAAAGTTTTTATTTTGCCCAGTTGACTTCTTTCCAACTCAATCTGACATAAAATTTACCACTCTATGTTTTAATTGACTCATTATTAGTCTTTCCTATTAGACTGTGAGCTGCAAATCCTAGTGTTTAACAGAATTCTTAGCACATATAACTTACTATACAAAGATGCAAAAAATTTCCAATTATCTTGGAATTATGACAGTTTTGCTTCTTTTTCTCCTTATACCATTTATCTCTTCTTTTTAAATGTTTTACTTTTAATGATTATGGATACATAATAGCTGTATATATTTATAGGATGCATGTTATGCTTTAATACAGGCATAAAATGCGAATTAATCTAACGAGGGCAATTGGTTATCCATCGCCTCAAGCATTTGTCATTTCTTTGTGTTGGGAACATTTCAATTCCACTCTTTTAGTTGTTTTAAACTACACCCTAATTTATTGTTGACTATAATTATTTTGTTGTGCTGTGAAATATTGCTAATTCTATCTAATATTTCTTCTTCTTGAATTAGTTGGAATCTGTAGAATATCATTGAAGAGGTGATGATGAGTATCCTTGTCTTATTTCTGATTTCAAAGAGAATTACTCTTAACATTTCACCTTTAAGATTTTTTCTGAAGGTTTTCCGAAGCTGGCATATAGCAAGTTAGGAAATTCCCCATCTATTTCTGGCTTGACATTTTACCTTAAATGTGTGGTGATTTTTTGTTGGAAAGACTTTTTTCTTTCCAACATGTACATGACCATCTCAATAGATGGTCGTCTACGTTTTCTTCTTTAATTTCTCAATGTTAAACCACTCTTGCATTCCTATTTAACCATACTGGTTTAAAATGTATTAATCTTTATACATTGATGGATTCAGTTGGCTGATATTTTCTTCAGTATACTTTGCACTTTCTTTCACAAAAAAAGGTTAACACACGATTTCCCTTTCTCTTTCTGAATTTGTATAGAATTTGTATCAAGAATGTATTAGCTTCATAAAATTAGTTGAGGAAGGCGTTGGTTTTCTATTTCTGCTATAAAAAAATTACCACAAACGTAAGGGCTTTGAACTTGATTCTGTCATATCTTTTTCTCTGACTCTATACTTCTGCCTCTCCCTTATATTTTCAAATACTCTTACTATTATTGGGTGTCCCTGGATAACCCAGGTTAGTCAAGGTCCTTAACCTAATAGTATACATCTGCAAAATCCCTTTTGCTATGTAAGGTAGCATATTCACAAGTTTGGGGATTAGAATACATATATCTTTGGGGGAACAATTATTCTGCTTACCACAAGGTATTCTTAGTTTTGCTTTTTTGTGGAAAATTCTATAGGGATTTGAAATTATAATTCCTTATATGTTTGGTAAAATCTATGAGTAATATCAACAGAATCTTTTGGTTTCTTGTGTGTGAAAAGATGTTAAATTTATATAACTCAATTTCTTTTATGGTAATATATTAATAAACATTCATATTTCTAATTTTTTCTGAGTCCTCAGAATTTTGATAAATTCTAGAATATAGATATATAACCTGCATTTTCAAAGAGTGGTTAATGGACATAAAGTTTTTCCAAGTCATCTTTACTAACTTTTAACATATATGATTTTCTGAATTAAGGTTCTCTTTTATTAAATATTGAGATGATCAAACTTGCCAAAAGTTTATTTTGTTAGTCTTTTTAAAGAAACAAATTTTGAGATTGTTGAAGGTATTTATTTTTTTACCCTCATTGACTTCCAACTTGCCATATTTTCTTTTCTTTTCCTTGGAGTTATATTATTAATTTTTTTTATTTCTTAAATTGGATGCTTAGTGCATTAATTAAAAACATTTATTTGTTTATCATATAAGCATTCAAGTCTATTAAATTCCCTCTCTGTACTATTTTACCTCTATCCTACATGTGTGACATATAGAATTTTCATTATCATTCAGCTAATAATAGTTCCTTTTTTGCATTAGTTTTCTTCTTTAAATGATTAGCTATTTAGAGTGTGCTTTTAAAATTCTAAATGTTTGCTGTATTAGTAAATGTTTTTGATATTGAGTTAAAATTTTATTATAACATAATCAAACATGGTCTATGACACTAAATTTTAAAATTTGTTCTAGTTTTAAGGCTAGCCCATGGGCAAATTGGTTAAATGTTCTCAGTAGATTTGAAAATAATGTGTAATAATTAATTGTTTCATACATACACACACACCCCAAATTTGCACATATAAACAGAGAAACAATGCAAGTTTGATATTATTTATATTTGTGTTACTTGGATTGTTCATAACTTCTATTTCTTTACAAAATTTTGTGTCTGCTTGATAGATCTTTGATGGTGGATTTGTCAGTTTTTACTTCTAGCTTTGTGTGTGTGTGTGTGTGTATGTTATTAAGTAAATCAAATCTAGAATTAGTATATCTAGCTAGTGAACTAAGGCTTTTTATCATTGTAATCTTAATCTACTGAAAAATTTTATTACTCATTTTTTTTTCCCTAAAGTTTATCTGTTTCTAATTTAGCTATCCCAGCATTATTTTGATCAGCATTTGCCTGCTATACTTTTTTCTATTCTTTATTTTTCTATTATTTCTGTATGCTTATTTTTAATTACATTCCCTATAAATAATACATATCTGAATTTTATCTAGTCTGAATGTTTGGCTTATATATTGTTTAATATGTGTAGGTTATTTCTATTATATTTAACTTCCCAAATAAGATAATAATATTATTACTGTTTCATATTTTCTCAATTGTTTATCAGTTTCTTTATTCGTTCTTGCTTCTTGAAGCTCAGACCTTTCTTATTGAATAACTTTTACTTATGAAATCTATCTTTCAGTATCGTCTGTAATAAGATTTGGTGTCGGTAAGTTATTTCGGTTTCTATTTGTCTGAAAATTCTAAATTGTAGCACTTACCTGGAGGAACCAAGGTGCCTTTAGATTTCATTAGAGACAGCATTGTCATTTGGCCATTTTGTTAGGCACAGTGAATGGCGTTTGAAGAGTCTTTGTATGACAGGGATAATCAGCAAGTTCCATCAGCTTAGCTTGCAAATAGCTTTACACAATATGGCTGCACTTTCTGGAAGTGGATTATTGGTGTCTTACAACTCTACCAGGACTTGCCCCTGAAGGACAAGAGTAGAGAAAATTTATTCCTAGGCAAAATATATGTATGTTTTTTGAAAAGAAATATATTCTAAAGTAAAATGTAAGGGAATCAAATAAAGAATGATTTGTCAAGATGGTCGGGGACTTAGAAGGGATAAAAGTAAAGAATTGGTAAAAATTTGGAAGGTTTTCCTCTTGGAATGAGTCCAGTCTGGGAGAAATTTTATCCTATATGAGTGCTCATCCAGCTGCTGAGGATAGTCAATAATTAAGTTGACAACATAAACTACCACATGGATATCAATCAGCCTGTTTTTCCCCAACCACCCCAGAGTTTGCTTAATGAGTTCATTAACAAAGTGGTCATGGTAGTAAGAATGGAGTTAATGCACACACACAAAAACACAAGCTGGCCATCATTGGAGCTGACTTTTTTACACCAACTTTTGCCTGATTTAATGGCAGCAATGTCTGGCTCCAAGCCCTCCATATGGCTATATAATTGAGCAACAAATCAGCTCGTGGCGGAGAGTACTTCCTAATAGAGGGAAGTTTGTTCTTACTGTGATAAACAAATATTTTGTATATAATTTCGATTTTCTTGCGCACCACACTTCTAAGAACAGTAATAATTGTATTCACATCTTATGAAAAAAAATCTTAACACCATGCCATCCTACTAATATTTATTCTGATCAAGAAACTCATAATCTTGTGAAATTAGTAAAGCAAATAGAATTGTGGTCATAGAATTCATTGGCTTTATTATATACCACATCACTTAGAAACCATGTGATTTATAAACCACCAGTGGATAGGAATATTGAAGACAGTTAGAGCACCTGGGGGAGATATAACTTGAAACGTTTCGAATTGTCCTTCACAAAGCAGTATATATTCTGAATCAACAATTAATATGTAGTGCTGGTGCTGTTTTTCTTTTTTCCCCAAAACCAGAATATGTAGGTCCAGAAACCATGGAAAGCATCAAAATGAGTTTGGTCCCTCTCACGACAGACAAAGCCCATTCACATGTTGATTATCCTGTAATAAATTATTTTCAAATTAGCTGGAGTGGATTCCATTTTAAGAACAAAGAATTGTTAAAAATTTGGGAAGTGTCCCTCTTGGAATGACTTTCATCTGGGAGAAATTTTGTCCTATATGATTGCTTACCCAACTGCTAATGATACACTCAATAATTAAGTTAACAAACTAAACTATATGGATATAAAGCAAACTTTTCCCCCGTCCACCCTAGAGTTTGCTCAATGAGTTCTTTTACAAAATGGCAGGTATGGAGATAACGCATACACACAAAAACATAAGCTGGCCCGATAGATACAAGGGTTGATGATACATATCTAAGGTAAACTGATTAAATATCTTTGACTCTGTAGACAGGATTTTATGAAATCTAAATAAGATAATGTATGCAAACTTTTATAGTCAGTGTGATTCACTGGCCCAATTAAACAAAAAGCATTTATTATTAGAAACTGTGAATGCAAATCTGGACACTAGGTACATGACTCATCATGATCTTCTGGGGCCTTAGTTTCCTAATTTTACCTTAGTCTCCTTATAGACTTGGAAGAATTTAGATCATGTTTGTGAAAGAGCTGAGTTGTGAATTTCTTATGTGCAAGAACTATGATTCCATATTTGGATGTACACAGCATCTACCATGATATCTGACACACTGAATTAATAATGGTTGACCAATTAAGTCACAAAGTTTATGTACTATGGACATGTTAACTACTCATATTAATAAGTTCAGTGTCTCAAAACACTTTGATAATATCCATTCATCTATTTATAAGGATCTAGATATAAAGAAAATTTTTTTTCGTATTGCAACAAATCTCAACAGTTTTATTGAGGTAAAGTCATAACAAACTTACTAGGAATCTGCTATGGTTTGAACGTCCCCTCCAAAAGTCATTTTGAAATTTGATTTCCACTGTGATGGCATTGGAAGTGAAGCTTTTAAGAAGTGATTAGGTCCTGGGGGCTCCACTCTCATGAATAATGTCCTTATTACAGGAGAATGTTAGTTATCAAGTGAGAAGATTATTAGAAAAGTGAGCCCAGTCGCTATCGCTCTATTCCTTTGCACATATTCGCTTGAATATGAACATATCTCTTCTGCCATGAGATAACAAAGCACAAAGGCCCTTGTCAGATGCCAGCACCATGCTCTTGAGCTTTTCAGCCTCCAGAATTGTGAGAAATAAATTTATTTTCTTTATAGATTATTCAATCTATGGTGTTGTGTTATAGCAACAAAAAACAGACTAAGAAGCTGTATATACAGAAATGCTGGCACTTAAGTAAAGCTGTGCCAGCACCAAGAAATTCTGCATAAGCAAGGAGGAAAGGGTAACCAGTTTAGATGGGTAGAAGGAACATTGAAACGGAAGTGAAAAATATGTAAATGGCATGTAAAGAAGGAATTTATGGGAAGATTGAAATGCCATGTGGAATATTTATTAAAATATTTTCCAAGTGGAATTTACTACAAACCATTTGCTCTCTCCTCCAATGTGAATCAATTTGTGTGTGTGTGTGTGTGTGTGTGTGTGTGTGTGTGAAATCTACACTCTTTTTGGTGAATTCTACACAGTCCACTAATGATTTGGTAATAGATTGAATGTCAGAGGGCTATGATAAAAAGCCAAGTTCTAGAGGAGGGCAGTGCAAGATGGACAGACACCTCCAGCAATGGTCTCTCCATATGAACACCAAATTTAGCAATTATCCATGCAAGGGGTGCACCTTCAAAGAACCAAACATCAGGTAAGCAAATGCAGTATCTGTTTATTTTATTTTTAATTAATTTATTTACTTATTTTTTATTTACTTTTTTTATCTCAGCTATTACAGGGATACCAATGTTTAGGTTACAAATATTGTCTTTGCCCCTACACAAGTCAGAGGTTCAAGCATGTCCATCCCCCAGATGGTGTGCTCCACATTCATTAGATGTGAATATACCCATCCTCTCCTCCCCGCTCCCACCTGCTTGACACCAAATGAATGTTATGTACACTTATATGTGCACATAAGTGTTGATTAGTTAAAACCAATTTGATGGCGAGTACATGTGGTGCTTGTTTTTCCATTTTTGTGATATTTCACTTAGTAGAATGGGTTCCAGCTCTGTCCAGGATAATACAAGAGGTGCTTGATCACCATTTTTTTTTGTGGATGAGTGATACTCCATGGTACACATATACCACATTTTATTAATGCACTTATATATTGATGGGCACTTGAGTTGTTTCCACATCTTTGCAATTGTGAATTGTGCTGCTATAAACATTTGAGTACAGATGTCTTTTTTATAGAATGTCTTTTTTTCCCTTTGGGTAGATGCCCAGTAATGGCATTGCTGGATTAAATGGAAGCTCTACATTTAGCTCTTTAAGGTATCTCCATATTATTTTCCACAGAGGTTGTACTAGTTTTCAGTCCCACCAGCAGTGTATGAGTGTTCCTATCTCGCCACATCCACACCAACATTTATTGTCTTGGGACTTTTTGATAAAAGTCATTTTCAGTGGAGTTAAGTGATATCTCATTGTGGTTTTGATTTGCATTTCCCTGATGATTACAGTTGATGAGATTTTTTCATATATTTGTTGGCCATTAGTCTGTCTTCTTTTGAAAAGTTTCTGTTCATGTTCTCTGCCTACTTTTTAATGGGGTTGTTTATTTTTTCTTGATAATTTTCCTGAGTTCTTTAAAGATTCTAGTTAACAGCCCTTTATCAGATGTGTAGCATGTAAATATTTTCTCCTGTTTCATAGATTGTTCTCATGACAGTTTCCTTGGCTGTGCAGAAGCTTTTTAGTTTGATCAGGTCCCATTTATTTATTTTTGTTGTTGCTGTGATTGCTTTTGGGGTCTTCTTCATAAATTCTTTGCCTAGGCCAATGTCTATAAGAGTTTTTCTAACATTTTCTTCTAGAATTCTTATAGTTTTATGCACTAGGTTTCAGTCTTTTATCCACCATGAGTTGATTTTTGTGAGAAGTGAGAGGTACAGATCCTGTTTTAGTCTTCTACATGTGGCTATCCAGTTTTCCCAGTACCATTTATTGACTAAGGATTCTTTTCCCCAGTGTATGTTTTTGTCTGCTTTGTCAAAGATTAAATGGCTATAAGAGAATGGTTTTATATCTGGGTTCTCAGTTCTTTTCCATTGGTCTATGTCTCTGTTCTTGTGCCAATACCATGCTATTTTAGTTACCTGATTTTAACATTATATCAAAGAAAGAGGCACTGAAAATGGCAGAAAATACAGTCTTGCATTTCCTATGCCACTGCTCTTCTATTTCTGGGCAGTGCTGAACCAGCAAATTGAGTGGTGAGAGAATATGAGGGGGAGTGAAGTAATTGTGGGGTTTAGCAATGGACCTCAGGGCCTTTCTGTTATAGGGGAACACAGAACAGGGCAGAATTCTGCTGGTGACTGTAGAGGGAGCATTTAGACCAGCCCAGACAGAAGAAAATCCTCCTCTCAAAAACTGAGTTTTGAATAGCCTGACCACTGGCTGACAAGAAGCAGCCTGGGGCCTGGACAATTTTCATAAGGCAGTTGGGCCACAAAGGCTGCAGTCCTTGGGCAAATTCTATGGCTATACTGGTTCAGAGCAAGTGGATTTGGAGTGCACCTGACTTAGTGAGACACTGGGGTGGTGGCCATGCCAGTGCCTGTATCAGTGTTCCCCTAAAGCCAGACAGTGCAGCTCAGTGAGGATTTTCTTTCATCTGGGGAAAGGAAAGGGAAGAGTTCAGAGGATTTCATTTTGCAACCTGGGTGCCAGCTCAGCCACAGTAACATGAGGTACCAAGAAGATTCCTGAAGCCCCTGATTCCAGGCCTTAGTTCCTGCATGGTAATTCTAGACCCACCCTCAGTCAGAAGGAAACATGCTTCCCTGAAGGAAGGGACCCAGTCCTTGCAGGATTCACTGTCTGGTGACTAAAGAGCCCTTGGGCTTTGAATAAACATCACAAGTAGCCAGGCAACAGTCACCACAGGCATTGTATAAGACTGGGCTGGCTTCAGGTGTGAATTGGCACAGTCTAAGCTGCAGTGGCCATGAGAGAGTGCCCACCTCACTCCTCTCCCAACTCCAGCAGCCCAGCACAGAGAATTAGGGAAGAGAGTGGAAGAATTTGCCTGGTATTTAAGGGAATTCTCCCATATCTTATTAAAGTCCACCAAGGTGGTGTCACCAGGAGTCTACAAGGGTCATAGCATTACTGGGCTTGGGATACCCCCAGTGTCGATATGGCTGCAGTGACCAAAGGCTTAGGTCACAACACTCAATGCCCTTTTAATACCTAGAAATTCTTCTCAGGAAGGATGGGTTCAAACAAGCCCAGACTGTGAAGATTAAAATAAATACCTAACTCTTCAATGTCCATATATTGATGAAAATCTACAAGCATCAAGAATATCCAGGAAAACATGACCTCACCAAACAAACTAAATAAGGTATCAGTGACCAATCCCAGAGTGAAGGAGATATGTGACCTTTAATAGAAACACTTCAAAATAGTTGTCTTGAAGAAGCTCAATGAACTTCAAGACAACACAGAGAAGGAATTCAGAAGTCTACCAGAGAAATTTAGCAAAGATATTGAAATAATAGTCATAAAAAAAACCAAGCAGAAATTCTGGAGCTGAAAAATTCAATTGACAAATTAAAAAAAGTATCATATCCTCTCAACAGCAGAATTAAGCAAGCAGAAGAAAGAATTAGTGAGCTCAAAAACAGGCTATTTGAAAATACACAGTCAGAAGAGAAAAAAGAATAAAAACAAATGAAGCACATCTGTAAGATCTAGAAAAGGGCATATCTAAAAGTTGCTTGTCTTAAAGAGGAGGTAGAGAGAGAGATTGGGCTAGCAAATTAATTAAAAAATAATAACGAAGAACTTTCCAAACCTAGAGAAAGATATCAATATTCTGGTACAAGAAGGTCATAGTACACCAAGCAGATTTAATCCAAATAAGACTACCTCAAGCTCACAAAGGTCACAGATAAAGAAAAGGTCCTAAGAGAGGTAAGAAAAAAGAAAAAAATTATACATAAAGAAGCTCCAATATGTCTGATATAAGACTTCTCAGTAGAAACCTTACAGGCCAGAAAGAATAGTATGACATAAAGTGCTAAATGAAAAAAACAAACAAAAACCTTACCCATAGAATATTATATCTTGCAAAAATCCTCAACAAAATACTAGCAAACTGTATTAAACAACACGTTAAAAAGATTATTCATCATAATCAACTGGGATTAAACCTAGGGATGCAAGGATAGTTCAACATATGCAAATCAGTCAATGTGATACATCATATCAACAGAATGAAGGACAAAAACCAAGTGATCACTTCAATTGATGCTGAAAAAGAGTTCTATAAAATTCAACATCCCTTCTTGATAAAAACTCTCAAAAAACTGGGTGTAGAAGGAATTTACCTCAACATGATAAAAGCCATATATGACAGATCCACAGCTAGTATCACAGTCAATGCAGAAAAGCCAAAAACCTTTCCACTGCGATCAGGAACAATTCAAGGATGCCCACTCTCACCACTGTTATTTAACATATTAGTGGAAGTCCTACCTAGAGCAATCAGACAAGAGAAAGAAATGAAGGTCATCCAAATTGGAAAGGGAGAATTCAAATTATGCTTGTTTGCAGAAGATATATCTAGAGAAACCTGAAGACTACACACACACACACGCACACACACTATTAGAACTGATAAACTAATACAGTAAAGTTGCAGGATACAAGATCAACACACAAAAATCAGTATCATTTCTATATGCAAACAGTAAATAATCTGAACAGGAAACCAAGAAAGTAATCCCACTTACAATGGCTACATATAAAATATATAAAATAAAATACCTAGGAATAAATAAACCAAAAAAGTGAAAGATCTTTATAATGAAATCTATAGAACACTGATGAAAGAAATTGAAGAAGACAAAAAAATAAATATTCCATGCTCACATATAGAAAAATTAAACATTGTTAAAATATTCATACTACCCAAAACAATCTACAGATTCAGTGCAATCCCTGTGAAAATACCAATGACATTCTTTACAGACATAGAAAAATAATACTGAAACTTATAGGGAACTATAAAAATTGTTTCACTGCTATTTTAAATAATACTTTTATGAATATTCAGATAAAAGTTTTCATATGGATAAATGTATTCACTCTTTTAGGTAGTATTGTTGAATCATATGACTATTCTATATTTAAATTTTTGAGGAAATTGCCAATTGATTTTCAAAGCCTGTGCACCATTTTACATCACAACCAGCAATGTATGGAAATTCTAAATTCTCCACATCCTTGCCAACACTTTTATACTTTTTATGACAGCCATGATTGTGAGAGTGAAATGGTATGTCATTGTGGTTTGGAATTACATTTCATTAATGAGTAATGATGTAAGGCACTTTCTCATATACTTATAGACCATTTGCATATCTCCTTCAGAAAATGTCTATTCAATCCTTTTTCCATTTTTAATTTGGTTATTTGTATTTTTATTATTGATTCACAGGAGTTCCTTAGAAATTTTAGTTTGAATACAAATTTTTAATCAAATGTATAATTTGTAAACATTCCATTCCATTTTGTAGGTTATCTTTCCTTACTCTTTATGGTATTATATGAAGCACAAAATAAACCTTTTACATTTGTAGGTTAATTTGTACATTTTTCAATTATACTTTTGGTATATTATCTAAGAAATAACTCATTGCTTAATCCATAGTTAAGAATGTTTACTTTTATATTTTATTCTAAGAAGTTATAGTTTTTGCTCTTACATTTAAATTTATAATCCAGTTTGAGTTACATTTTGTGTATGATGTGAGGTAGGGATTCAACTTAATTATTTTGCATATAGGTATTCAGTTGATTCAGCAGCATTTGCTGAAAACAGTATTATTTCTCCATTTAATTGTGTTGGCACCCTAGATCACTAGCATTTTTATATAAATTTTATGACCAGATTTTCGATTTCTATAAAAACACCATCCTAGCATTTTGATAGGGATTGGAGTGAATCTTTAGATGAATTTGGGAAGTAATGCTATCTTCACAATATTATGTTGTCTGGTTCATGAGAACATATTCTGATCCAGGACAACAAAGGATGTCTTTCCACTTATTTATATTTTCATTAATTTCTTATAATAATGTTTTATAGCTTTCAGTGTACAAGTGTTACACTTCTTTTTAAAAATTTATCACTAAGTCTTTCGTTTTTGATGCTATCGAAAATGCAATTATTTCCTTAATTTTATTTTTGGAATATTCATTGTTCGTGTATAAAGTACTCATATTTGTACATTGATCTTTTATACTGCAATCCTATTGAGCTCATTTATTCTAATAATTTTAGTGGGTTATTATTTATGTATAGTATTGTGTATTTATATATAGGATTTCTATATATATGTTTATGTCATGTGTAAATAGAACTAATTTTATTTCTTCTTTTCTTGTCTGAAAGTTTTTAGCTCTTTTTCTTACCTAATTTCCCTGGCTAGGACCTCTGTTGTAATTGTAAATAGAAGTGGCAAGAGTGGATATTTTTAACTTGCTCCTGCTTTTATTTGAAAAATATTTAGTTTTCAACATTATGTGGCTGTGTTTTTTGTAAACGTTTTTTATCAGGTTGAGAAAATTAATTTCCATTCTTAGTTTGATGAGCATTTTTATCAGGAAAGGGTGTTGGATTTTGTCAAGTGCTTTTTCTGAATCATTTGAGATGATGTTTTTTTGTTTTTTTGGTTTTTATTACTTTATGCTATTAACAATATGGTGGGTTACATTGTTGATCTTTTTAGATGTTAAACCAACTTTACATTCCTGTGAGAAATCACACTTGGTCATGGTATAGAATCCTTTTCATGCTTTTCTGTATTCAGTTTGCTACTTGTTCTTATTTGTCATTTATTCAATCTAGTAATGAATGACAGGTATTCTGCTAGATCCTAAGGACAAAATTGTGCTCCAAATCATACATAATTCTTTCCTTCATGAACACTTAGTTTAGTTGGGGAGACATATTTTATTAACATAGTCACAGAAATTATTACTATTTACTAATTAAAATAAACATTATAAAGGGAAGGGGCATGGCTCTTTGTGAGCCTATAACAAAACAAAAGGCCTAGATTGAAATATGTTATTGTTTGTTCTATAATTTGAAAGCTATTTAATCACTAAGTAGGAAATGGAAGAGCAAGAAAGCATTCTAAGGAGAATAGCATATTTGAGAAACTGGAAAAAAAGAGTCCACCAAGACAGTCATTTTTAGAGAGATAGTGGTAGAGGCTGGGTAACTGGACAAGGCCCACATTATCCAAGTCCTATAAAATTATTTTAATAATTTTCAACTTTTTTCCCAAGAACAACATGAAGCCATTGAAAGGTTTATAGCATGTGAAGTAATATTATAAGATTTTTAATTTTAAAAGATGACTCAGATTGCCTTGTAAAGAATAGATTGATTGAAGGATATAATAATTGCCAGGAAGATATTCCAAGAGGTAATGGCAGTAGTCCAGGTGAGAGATGCTAGTATCTTGGTATAGGCTGATAGCTGTAGTTTCAGAAAAAATGAACTGTGAAATACACATGAAACTACACCTCTGGCTTTGTTTGCATTACTACAAACTATGAAATAGTATAACTCAAGTTCTTTAAATTTTATTTTTATGCTATTGAAAAATTTATAAATTTTAGAGAATAGTTCCCCCCAAATTATTCTGATTTTATACTTTTATGACATATAGAAACAAACACAAATGATAAACAGGAAATATGGAACATTTAAAAATTTGCATAAATAACTGTATATCACTGAAACAACTAAAAGTAGCTTGCATAAGAATGTTTAAACAGTATGGCAAGGTGAATGGAAAATGAAAAATATTTTTGAACTTCATTTGAGAGAAAAATACACTCAGATTATCTAATATTTTCTAAAGCACATGTGTGTTATCAAGGTAAGAGAAATTTTGTGTATGATGAGAGAGAGTGGTTCAGTTTCATTTTTCTGCATGTGGCAATCCAATTTTCCAGCACCATTTATTGAAAAGAGTATCTTTTACCCAGTATATGTTGTTGGCAAGATTAAAGACTTAAATGAAGGATTTGAAACTCTAAAAATATGAAAAGAAAACCTTGGGAAAACTTCTCTGGTCATTGACCTAGGCAAAAAATTCATGACTAAAACCTGAAAAGCACAAGGAACAGAAACAAAAATAGACAAATGGGATGTAATTAAACTAAAAGCCTTCTGCACAGCCCCCCTCCCCAAAAAATAACCAACACAGTGAATAGACAACCTGAAAATGGGAGAAAATACTTGCAAACTATGCATCCAACAGGATACTAACATCTAGAATTTACAAGGAACTCAAACAACTCAACAACAACTACAACAACAAAAAGAAATAATTCCATTAAAAAGTGGGCAAAGTGGTGCCAGCTCACTGTCGTTTCTTAAAATTGAGTAATATTCCATTGTAAACATATACCAAACAAAACCCGAAGAATGGACCCCACTTGTACTTGCTATCAAATTGGTACTGACTAACACTATGGTGCTCAAATGGTGGTGGTGTTCACTAGGGATTTGGGGAGTGAGGGGTAGACCCATATCTGAGAGATGTGGTGAGCACTGTAGAGGGGAGGGGCATGCTTGAAATGTATTTGGGGATGGTATTAGGGGTCTCAATAGGGGGTAGGAAATCCTCTAAAACTGATTCATGTGAATAGCTGTACAACTTGGTAAATTTACTAATAACCATTTAATTGTACACTTAAAATGGTGTAAAGACATGATATGGAAATTACACTTCAATAAAGAAAAAATAAATAAATAAATAAAAGTGGGCAAAGGACATGAATAAACATTTTTTAAAAGAAGAGATAAAAATGGCCGAAAAGTATATGAAAAAATGGTCAATAACACTAATCATCAGAGAAATGCAAATAAAAACCACAATGAGATATCTTACGCTGGTCAGAATGGCTATTATTAAAAAAGCAAACAAAAAAAAACCAGATATTAGTGAGGATGTGGAGACAAGGGAATGCTTATATGCTGCTGGTGGGAATGTAAATTAGTACAACTTCAAAAGGAAACCGTGTGGAGATTTCTTAAAAAATTAAAAGTAGAATTACCATTGGATTCAGCAATCCCATTACTGAATCTGCACAAAAGAAAAGAAATCATTGCATCAAAAAGATACCTGCACTCATATGTTTGTAGCAACACTATTTGCAATAGCAAAGATATGGAATCAACCAAAATGTCCATCAACAAATGACTGGATGAAGAAATGTGGTATATTTGCACAGTGGAATACTATTCAGTCATAAAAAATGAAATCTTGCATTTACAGCAACATATATGGAACTGGAGGCCATTATCTTAAGTGAAACAACACAGAAACAGAAAGACGAATGAATATAGTCATTTATAAGTGAGGACTAAATAATGTGGACATAGACCGTGAACTGATAGACATTGGAGACTGAGAAGGCTGGGGGGTGGAGGAGTGAATGATGAAAAGTTACTTAATGGATACAATGAATATTATTTGGGTGATGGCTATACTAAATTCCCAGACCTCACCACTATGCATGTTCATATAACAAAATTTCACTTGTACCCCTTAAATTTATTTTTTAAAAAAAGAAAATTTTTATATTTCTTTTTTTACAATATCACATTTATATTTTTTAATGTTTGTAAATTAGTTGAAACCTTCATTGTTTTGGAAGTTAAGTCTTGTTCTTTTAACATATAATACTAGTGCAAATTTTAATAAGCAAGTAATTAATTTTTTCAGAAATTCTGGCTTCTAATAATTTCATTTTACACATTTATAATAATGAAAATTCTAATTTGCACAAAAGAGCAATGGAAAATTAATTTTAAAAACACATTTGGTTGCACATATGTTTGGGATAAAATTGTTGTTTTAAATGGCTTAATTAGAACAGTTTGTCATACTTATGGGAAAGTGGTATAATGGCATTATTTTAACCACTAAATTCTGGCAGAACTTTAAAAAAAAGGCTTAGAGACACTCCAAACTTTGTTATTCTGTGTCTCTCAGAATGGTTCTATCTGGCTCATTGTCTCTACGGTACTTGTCACTATAAAACTGAGATATTCAGAAAGACGTTAAACTAGAGCATAAAGAAAGATCGGTTTCCTAGTTCAGTAAAATAACATCTAGTCAACATTTAATATATGCACACACTTTTTAATCTCCGAATGTGAAATTGATCTGAAGAGAATCTGATTTCTAATAGTGAATTTCTCATTAATGAGCTAGATGCCAGTAGATGGCCAAAAAGGAGGCACTTTGCTTAACATGAGAAGAAACACACAGCTTAATACTCAACCACAGTCCCATTTTCTCTTTTGGGATTATCGATAATTTCTACAAGGCTTTTCACCAGAGGACTACTCGCATGCTATTTTTCTGTGTCTCTTCCTATTATTCTACACATACCATATATTCCAAGCAAATTAGGCTATTTAATCATTCTCAAACAAAAATCCGTATTTTCTTACCTGGCTATTTCATATTTTGTCACATCTTAACTCCACTTGCCCAAATCCTTTCCACACCTGAATCAATAGCTTTATAAAGGTCCCAACTTTCCTTTGACCCAGTCCCTGAGAGAGCTAAATTTTCTCCTCTCCATATTCCCATAGTAATTATGTTCCTCCTTGCTTATGCCCTTGTAATACTGTTGTTTACAGACTTGTCTAGTTTATGCACTCTATGAGCTTCTAAACTCCCTTGAGGCCAATTCCTTCTTATCTTCATATTTTACTTCTTCTTTTGCCTCAGATAGTTCTTGGTGCACAGTGCAGCATTGTCAAAGTGCATTGCCTTCACAGAGTTATGGGAGGCTCAGGCTCATGACGCATATAATGAGTGAGTGAGTGACTCATAGATGGAACAGAGGGGAGAAGAGCCTGCTGCTCTCAGCTTTTAATAGTGCCCTAGGGACGCATTTGGAGAAAGACTTCTTACAGCAAAGTTTCTTACACATCAAAAGAAGAAAAAAAAAGGAAAGGAAAAAGCCAGGGGAGTTAAAAATTTTGACCCAGAAAAACAACAATGACACTGAAAATTTTTTTAAAAATGGGGTAAGACGAAGAATGGAGGAATCACTGTACCTCTTCAATTAAACCTGAGTCAATCAAACACCACCCTTTTCATATTTTCTCATTGAAAGCTTTGATGCATGGCTTATTTCTGAGAACTAATACAGCAAAGAAATTTAAAATTGTGGTTTAAAATACATTAACTATACATCATGGGTATTTATTATTCTTTTCTGGAGAATTAGTCTCCTACCTTCTTTCCTACGATTATGGACTCATCTCCCACAACCTTATGAGTTTCGATGAGATTAGCAGAATGTGCTTCCCACTGTAGAAGCTAAACTTCCAGATACTCATTGTTGTAGCCTTCCTTGTAGCTAGGGTTCATGTTAACCACCTAGGCTTCGTGAGTCAGATGAAACTACCCCGGACGTAGAAGTTTTGGGAGGTGATGAGCTAAAGAAACTCTCTAGCAGAGGGGAAAATGAAAGCCAGGTTAAAAGCCAAAAGCAGCCAGAGCAGGAATGCTAATGTAGATGTCATATGCTCGGGCATAACTGTGCTGAGGTGCAAGGTGCAGGTTCTACTGCTTTGTGGGACTTGGCTCTTAAATCATCACAAAATTCATTCAATGGAGGAGTTTAGGGAATTTTTCTAGAGTACTTAAGTCTCAGTTAAGTTGGCATCCTGGTGATTCCATCCATTTCCAAGCTGATATATGTATTGTGGGAAGAACACTTAACCTTATATTGACCCTCTTAAATTTTTTTATGTGCACAGTATTGTTAATTATAAGCACTATGTTCTGTGGAGTATCTGTAGAACTTACTCATCTCATATAACTAAACTTTATACCCACTGAACAGCAACTCTCCACTTTCCCCCCAAACCCCGGCAACTATCATTCTTATCCCTTATTTCTATGAGTTTAATTTTTTTTAGCTACCTCATATAAATGGAATCATGCAGTATTTGTCTTTCTGTGACTAGCTTATCTCATTTAGTATAATGTCCCCGAGGTTTGTCCATGTGGTTGCATATGGGAGGATTTCCTTCTTTTTTAAAGCTAAATAAATTCTGTTGTATGTATATGCCACATTTTCCTTATCCATTCATACGTAGGTGGATATTTATGTTGTATCCATGTCTTGGCTATTGTGACTAAATCTGACAAGAACATAAGAATACAGATATTTCTTTGAGATCCTGATTTCAGTTCTCTGGGATACATATCCAGAAATGGCATTGCTGGATCCCATATGGTAGTTTTATTTTTAACTTTGTAGGAAACTCCATACCATTTTTCATAGTGATTTCACCATTTTGTATTCCTACCACAGCATATAGGCCTCCAGTTTTTCATGTCCTTGCCAATATTTTTCTTTTTTTTATATTAGCTATTATGACAGGTATGAGAGGATATCTCATTGCAGTTTTCATTTCCCTCTTCCTAATGATTAATAATGTTGAGCATCCTTTCATATACCTATCAGCCATTTATATTTCTTCATTTTTTGAAAAAATGTCTATTCAAGTTTTTTGACAATTTTTTAATTGTGTTTTGTTACTTTGCTATTGAGTTGTAAGAGTTCCTTATATATTTTGGATATTAATCCCTTATTATATGTATAGTTTGAAAATATTTTCTCTCATTTCATAGGTTGTCCTTTCACTCTAGATTGTTTTCTTTGCTTGCTGGAGCTTTTTAGTTTGATATAGTCCCAGTTGTCTATTTTTGCTTTAGTGGCTTATGCCTTCAGTGTCATATCCCGGAAATCATTGTCAAATTCAATGTCATGAAGTTTTCTCCTATGCTTTCTTCTAGGAGTTTTACAGTTTCAACCCTTACCTTTAAATTTTAATCCACATCTCCCCTTCCTTTCTGGGACTCCCCCATAGACTTCCAACTATCAGCAATTGCTCTTTGCCCGAGGGCTTGCTCTGGCTGCCTGAGCCACTCTAAATGCACAAAGCAGGTAGGAAATGCTGGGGAATTAATGCCCCACAGAAGCAGCTCCTATTCATTACCTGCTATTAATAGAAGTTGGATCATAATACCCAGCTTTTTCCCCTGAGGGATAATAAGCATGTGGGATTAAGCTATCGTTGCCCACTATGGTAACTTGTTTGCTAACACGCCTGTGTTGGCTTTCTTCCCTTTTCTCTATCAGTTCCCCACTCCTCCACCCATGCTTACTGGGATCACTTCCCAATAAACTATTTTGCATATGAATCCTGTCTCAAAGTCTGCTTCTGGGATCCAAACTAAGATATTCAATCAAAAATTGGTTTCTGTTACTTATAAATCATAAAACAATCTTTCTGTACTAGGGAATCTTCTATCATGTAAAAATGTCTAGTCACACAATTTACAATAATCTAAGCCCTCATGATGTTTCTCTTCCTCCTCATTTTAATTAGAATTGTATAAAGTGGCATGAGCATTGGAATTCTGAAGATCTTAGGTCAAATATCTGATTTAGCTCTTTTTTTAAATTTTAATTTTTTTTTAAGACAGAGTCTCACTGTGTTGCCGAGGCTAGAGTGCTGTGGCATCAGCCTAGCTCACAGCAACCTCAAACTCCTGGGCTCAAGCAATCCTCCTGCCTCAGTCTCCCAAGTGGCTGGGAATATAGGTACCTACCACTACGCCTGGCCTGTATTTAGCTCTTAATATGCAAGTGACATAGAACTATTTACTAATTTTTCTGAATCTCAGAAAATCTCATTTCTCTTTTTGGAGAAATGATGCTACTTATAACTCCCTCACTGTGAAAATATATAAAATAAGTATTTCAAGCATCTACACTTCTCTGGTCACAGGAGTGCTCAATATATTGTATTTCTATACTGTTTTCCATCTTTGTGCCTTTCCTTGATCAACCTTCTCTTTTCATAAGTAAGCAATAATTAAGCAAAAGCCAAAATACCCAAGGAAATATAGCTTTGGTGAGGTTACTAACTACACAAGGCAATTAGAAACCTGGATGGAATATTTTTCTCACGATGGCAACACTGATTCTACAATTGAACGTATTTTCACTAAATGTAAATCCCTACCCAACAGTCATTCAACAAAAGTTACCTTTCACAGAACACACCCCCTCGGTAGAGATGTAACTTATGCAAGAGCTGCTTTCTGTACCCACTACTTTTTGGCAGCCCACGCTTTGCTCATGCTCATAAATTCAACACATTTATCACACATCCATGTTGTGCCAAATATCCCCCCTGATATCACCTTACCCAGAGCTGCATACTCGGGACCTTTTCCTCCTCTGCTTTTCTTCCAGTCTCTTGCGTTCTGGACAACTAAGCTAACTAACCTGATAAACCAATTTAATCCAAAATGCTCTTCCAAATAATATTTGCATTTTTATTTGGGCTTTGTTAGCTCTAAGGAATAATTAATATGATAGCTATAAGCATAGAAACAAAAGCGTTATGGGAGATATATTTGGACAAGAAAATATTTTTCCAATCTTAAGTCCTACCTCACTTATTTCAGCAAAATAAAATACTGGTTCTAGGACTTTTAGGTTATAATAAATTTCCTATTTCCTTAACATTTTAGCAATTATCAATTTTCCTTCCAACAATACTTAATATAATGCTTAATAATATACCCTGACTTTGAAACTGAGTGCCTTGTTTTAACTAGCCATTTATCAAATACTTGATAAACATTAGTATGTTCATAACATTATTCTAAGAAGTAAAAGTTAGCTAATAAAGATTCCCATACTCTAAAAACTTAGGTATTTGTCTTAGTTCAGGCTACTATACTAAATGATCTCAGATTGGGTAATTTAAAAACAATAGAAATATATTTCTCACAAGCTGGAGACTAGAGTTTTGAGATCAGAGTGCCAGCATGGTTGGGTTCTGGTGAGCGTCCTCTCCCAGGTTACAGAATGCTGAATCCTTGTGGTATCCTTAATGACAGAGAGCAAAGAGAAAGAAGCTCTCTCGGGATTCTTATAAGAGCCACTAATTCAATTCATAAGGGTTCTGCCCCATGTAGGGGGATACAGACATTCAGTCTGTAACAGCATTGTAGTTGCAAAATCAAAGAATATGTGCATGAAGTCGTTATGTATAAGTTAAAGATTGTACTTGACTTCATGTCCAAATGAATTTATATGCACAGTACATTCTATTGGAGTTTGAGAAGGTTAAGATAAATGGGCATTAGAATAATTAAGAAAGACTGCACTGAGTGTGTGAAAACTGGGTCAACCCTTAAAAGAAGGAGGATCATTTGAAAATGGGAACAGAAAGCAAATGAGCATCCCATTGGAGAATCACTAGCATAGGCCTAGAATAGAGATGGATAATAACTATATTGGAGAGAAAAGCGGCCCTGCTGACTGAAGAAGAGCAATAACGCACCGAGGAGTGAATAACTTGACTGTGGCCAGATTCCTCATGCTTAGTTAAAAAGATATATATGTGCTTATAGGTCATGAGATTTTGTGTTAGGGTGTATGGGAAGTCATGAGATATACATCACACATCTTTCTGGAGCAACAGTTTTATTCATATTTAAGAAAAACGTAATTGACATTAAAACAAATGGCTCTGTTGAGAGTAAGTGGTAAGGTTCAAATGAAGCACAGTCAGAAGACATAAGCTGACAATATAAATTTAAGCTGAGTTAGCTTCCTATTAGTAGCTAAAGATCAGACAGTGAGTGTGATTATCAAAGACAGTGTGCAGAGTAAGAAAAGCAGAATTTTGGAGCAGGCGGAGAAAGAGCTGCACATGAAGGAGCTCCAGTGAAAGTAGTGGGAGAAGCCAGCGGTGCTCTCAGAGAGCTGTGATGGCAGCTGAATTGTCATCCCTGTCAAATACTGCAGAGAATTCAAATGAGATACAGATTAAAATGTATTCTTTAGATTTAATTTTTAATAAGTGATTGGCAACATTTGACAGGATTTTCAGGAAAACGGTGAGTTGGGAAGCTCAAATAACATTAGAATTTTAGAGTGATGGGAAGGGTTTTTTCCCCACCCCCAGAATGTGGCTCATCCGTGGGTCACAGCTTCCCTTTGTGGAAATCCTCTGTCTCCCTCCACGTGCCACTAGGAGTTCCTTCTCAACCAGCCTGGCAACCTATACACCTCTATGTGCTGCTGAAGTTGACTAAGGGACATCAGTCCAGGAGGTTTGCAGGAATTATCCCCATGTGAGGAAACGAGTGTTACAGGTCCAAGGGGGAGGATCTTGGCGTGAAATTTGCCACAAGTGACAGATTTATCCTCAAGGAAAAATAGAAAAGTATTTTCAAAGGAATGGTTATAAGGGCCTTGAGTGCAGAAAAATTACTTTTTTGGGGCGGGGGAGGAGGAAGTTCTTCTTAAAATAGGCAAATATATAGTGAAAGTATTAAGCCCATAAATATTGAAGAACTGTGAACTTGAGGCCTGTGAATATTCAGATTTTTTAATACTTTACTTCCTCTGTAATCTGACTGTTTGCCCCCCCCCCCAATTAATATGTTGCAATTCTAGCCCCCAAGGTCATGGCAGTAATAGGAGGACTTTGGGAGGTGATCAGTCATGGAGATGCGCCCTCGTGAATGGCACTCATGCCCTTATAAAAGAGGACCAAGAGATAGCCCTCTTTCCTTCCACCATGTGAGCACATAGCAAGGAGGTGCCCTTCTGCAAACCTGAAAGTAGGCCTTCATAAGACACAAATCTGCAGCACCTTGGTCTTGAACTTCTCAGCTTCCAGAACTCTGAGAAATGAATCTTTGTTGTTTATGAGCTATCCAGTTTAAGGTATTTTGTTACATCACCTAACAGAGTAGGACAGTCCCTAAAATAATTTTAAAAGCTAAGTATTCTTTTCTATGTTTTAAAAGCTAGAATTTAAAACTTTTTATCATATATTTCAATAATTGAAGAGAATATTAATTCTATTTTAAATACAATTGATAGATCTCTTTTCAAAAGGTAGTTAAAAGGATTATAAATACAATAATGATGTGATTAACCCATCATTCCATTAAATATGTGAACAAATCATTTTTAATATTAAGAAAGTTTTATTATTCTTTTTTCTCAATGAAATGATATTGCTATTCCATTTTCATTGAATATTTTATCCTAATGTATTTTTATACTTGAATGTTTCTGTGGAACACTCTATCATACTTCTTTGAAATAAAAATATATAATATATAATTAAATATAATATTATATTAAATTTCCTATAAACATAAGTTCTAATTAGTTATTGCAACAATTATTATTGCAATCAACTTTTCAGAACAACAGTATAAATCATTATAAACAAAAATTTAAAAACGTGAAAAGTAAAAATTTTATTGGAAATGGATATATCAATAAGATTGTTAGAAAGAAGGGTGATGGTACCTTGATTAAAGGAATTTCCCTTTATTTTCTAGAAGTTTTTGCTAATCTCTGGGCAATGAAACATACAAGATTAGGGATAAGGAGAGGTATGAAAAAAAAAGATGTCTTACCTGGTCAAAGAGGAGCCAGGTAAGGCAGACAAAAGACTCGAAAATGCTGTGAGGAAACTGGTGCCAAGGTTCACCAGGAGAGCACTGTTACAGCAATAGGACAGAACTCTTTTAAAACCTAGGGAAGGATAGGAGCAGGGTAGGATGAATGAATCTGTTTAGGACATGGGCGAAGAGAGGAATTAGAAGGTTTTTGGTTAGTGTAATATCTAACTAATCTCAAGGAGGGCCCACCGGATTGTTCCTAAGCATAAAGCCACAAGTTGTGAAAATGGTTAAAAGAATTGTTCCTTTAAAGCAAAAAGTATGTAAAATAATGAGAAGTTTTAGAAATGTAGCCATTGATATCCAAGAATTGTATTAAATCTTAGAAGGCAAATTATCTCATGTTGCGGGAACAGCCTTCAGGGTGAGGCTATATTGTCAAATCCCACACAGAAATGACTTTTCAACATTTATTTCAATTTTATATGACTGTGTTGGACCCTGTTTCAGTGACATGGTGAAGAAAATGTGTTATGTGGTGTTCTTCCAGACAGAAGAGCAACACAATGCATGTACAGTGTTGCTGTTGACATTACAGCTAACGCATCCCACACTAGTAAAAGGGAAAACATTAGGCAACATGACAGAAACGAAGACATTGAACAAGGTATGAGTCACATCAGTCACATCCTGTTCTTGTAGAATTTTGTGGTTATACTGGATTCAGACAATTGCGTTACGGGAATCAGCCACCAGAAGTGTGTATAAATGCTTTTCGAGTGAACTGTGCAGAACAAAAAAGGACAAACAGTTTCTAACAGAGGAAATTCCTACATCTTCAGAGTCAAACTCTGGCATTTACTTAAATTTGTGTTCCAAATGTCAAATTCAACACAAGACAAAGTTTAGCTGTATTTAGAATCTAATATTGGAGAGGCACACTCAGCATAGAGTCTGCCTACTGAAAAAATACTCTACACACATCTGCTTAATGAATAAATTAACTCATTAGTGCATGAATGGTCAGTTTCCCCACCAAATAGAAAAAAAATGCTGTTAAACTGCATACAGGAACAGAGACTTTGAGCTCTGTGAAACCTGATGCTACCATAATAATTTTAGGAAACATCTATTAAACTCCTGAAAGTGATTTAAAAATGTTTGTTTCAATTTTATTTTTCTCGTTATTCCACTTTATTTGTCATCATAAATACTTTTAATCTAAAGTACTTATAATTTTTCCCCAATAAAAACACAAATTTTAATTTAAAAACTCAAGATTTTATTTTGATAGGAAAAGTTAAACTAAAGAACTTAGAATTTAGCCTGAATGTGGTGGCTCATGCCTGTGATCCCAGCACTGGAAGGCTGAGGTGGAAGGATTGCCAAGAACACCTGCTAAGAATTAAGGTTAGGTTGCTGGAGAAGGTGGGGGGAACCTTCAAACCAAGGTGCAGATCTGAAGCTGTGAAAGAAAAAGAAAAGGTAGGTGGGTGGCGGGAAGAGTTTCTCACTGCAGAGTGGTTCTGAGGCAGTTTTAGCCAGGTCAGTGGGGCGGGAGCCTTCACTCTAGTGCCTGCTATAGACCGAATGTTTGTGTCTCCCCCAAATTATAATTAAAAAACTAATTTTCCTTGAGCAAATTTTCAAAAAAAAAAATGCATACTTTTAATAAGATACTACTTTTCCTTGCTTATTATTTTTCTCCATCACTCTGGTATGTTTATAGCTATATCTGCTATTTAAGAAAATAATTGATATAAAGGGCAATATGTCCAGTATCTTCAATCTTGTCCCTAATATGTTTTTCCTCCTTTGTTAATTTGCTTCCCTGGTTGGCTTCTTTTGTTTTTGCTCATCCTTGTTGTTTAACTTGTTCCATGAATTAATAGTTTCTGAGAACAAACCACATAAAACGTACTGATTCTTCAGCTCCTGAGGCTTGCAAAATTTCCTTAAAGTAATTTATTATTGTCAAAGAGAAACATTTTCGAAAGAGTAAGAGACTCTAATGATTTGTACTTTGGTTTAAGAAAGAGTTTCACTTGTGAATAAAGATTCAGGCAACTGTTCTACCAGGAGAAATGGCCACCATAACTTACAGTATTACACATGAGGGCTGCCTCTCATAAGCTGAAGCATTTTGCTCACTGAACCTATTTTAAATATGCCATAAAGTAAAAACATACCTCTTTTTAAAAAAATAGGAAAACCAACACTATTAATGGTGTGTTTGGTATGAACAAAACAATCTAAAAGAAAGTGACTCAAAAGAGGTTAATGTTAAGCAATGATCTAATTCAAGCAAATCCACTCCAGAGAGACAGTTTTCTTTTGTGTCTTTAATGGGATATTTCTTTCCTTTGCTTTTTAAGATGGATTGGACAAGTCAACAAAGTTTAATACCCCATGTTGCATCTATTACAAAAGGATAACCATCCACAGACATGCAAGCAAAGGACTCTCAAATGTGAATATAGTTTTTCTTGGATTAGAAAGAACTAAAAATTGAAACTAATTCAATAGGCAGCCTATATGCATTTAATTAGTTGTAATTAAAAATATTTTAAGAAGCTGGAACAAAAGCCTCCATTGTATTGTTTTGTTCTCTGCCTTAGTAAATTATTAATTAATGGAATTGATTAATACAAATGTTATGAGGATGAGATCAGGAATAAATTGTACAGGCCAGTAAGCCTACTAAGTATTGGTTCTTTCTACTTAATATCATCTAATATGTTTAATATATGATTCATAGGGAACAGTGTTTATGATATTGTTGTGATCTCAGGCAGTTTGGAAGTCCATTCTCATTCTAGTTTCACAGATTCTGATTTGGGTTTAGAAAAAATGAGAACTTAGTGCTTTAAAAATGTGTTCTTTGCAATTTATACTTTTAGAGTTAAACCAATCGTAATTTTGTTTCAAAACAATCTTCTACCTCTGCCAAGTCCACGTTAGTTGTATCTATTTATTCAGTTTCCAGTTTTTAAATTTTACTAACATATTGCATCAACAATTTATCCAGTATTCTTTGTGCCTTCAAAGCTCCAACTGTGAACAAGATCATTTATGTGAGCGTACAGTGTCAAATAATTTAAGTGAATTTTTGAAAATATTAAAAGCTCTGTATGACTTACTCTTTCTTATAGAAATGCTTACTTTTAAAAATAACAAAGTTGCAAAAGCTTAGAAACACTAAATAGTGTACTGTATACATAAATTTTGGTACATTTTAAAAGATGTAATCAGGTGCTCCCATATATATTTATGTGGAAAGATATATTCAAATGTTTTGTGTAAAATAGTTATTTTCTCACATGGCCAGATTTTCACAATTTTATTTGGCATAGAATATTTCCCCTCAATTTACATATTTGTACCAGTCATAATTCTTCCTGGCTCTGCATCTGTTATTCATTCATTCACTCATTGATTTTCAACAAGTATTTGATTAGTGCCTGGAATTGCTAAGCACTGAGTGAGGTACTGAAGTAGAATGGTTAATAGTAGAGAAAATACCTGCTCTCTAGGACCTTATATTCTAGCGTTTTACATTTTTATGACAACCTTGAAGGCTCGGTTCCACCCTAGCCTGATTGACTGAGGCAAATAAAATCCTCTGGTACCCATTCTCCTTGCTCACTTATATGTGGTTTACAACACATGCTCTCATACAGCCCAAGGATGCAGAATACCAAATACACTCTTCCATGCAACTTTGATCATGTAAACGGGTGCTCGATGCCGACATTGATCCCCATCTGGACTCCCAGTGGTGTGCTCACTTGCATCTGAAGATCAGGTCTTTCAGTGCTCCACAGCCCTGCTCACATACCCATTGGCTGGAATGGAAGTGAATTTTTTCTTTGATAGCTACATTATGGTCCATGCTATAGCACTCTGTCTGGTCTTTGTCTGTTTATCTAGGAATGAGTCCTCTCTTACTACTGAAAGTGTGCATTTCTGAGGATTGGCACTAACCCTTAGCTCCTGTCTTTTGTTTGGACTCCATCTCCATTCATGATACATCACAGAAGCTGAGTGCCAACATGGACTTCTAATAACAATTCAACTGGATGCCTCTTTGGTCAGCTCCACTAAGTAGCTGGAACACAATGTTTCTTTCTCTTCAATCCCAGCACCAATTTTTCATCCAAATGATAACTAGATGTTGCCAGCTTATTTGGAAATAGTGCCCGGCCGTTCTGGCTGATTTCCTAGTCTGTGACCACTGTTGGGAAGGCTCCCCTTTGCACCTTCTTTCCTGTGCTGGTAACAAGTAAACCAAGTAAACCATGTGGTTTGACTGACAGACCTCACGTGCACCTGTATCTGTACACCATCATCTATCAGCCTCTTGTCGCCTATTATTATCCTTCTATAAGTGAATTCATATAAACATATGAATTTTATATGTAAGAATTCCTGCTTTTCTCATTCAAACAAAATGTAGTTATATTTTTAAATCTCTTATTAAAGAAATTAAAATATTTAACATACTCAAAACAACAGCCTGTCTCATAAATAACTAGAAACTTCTAAAATACTGTTTTAAAATTTGATATTTTGTCAAATTATATTTTACAATTCAAGTAGGCATCTAGATATTGGTTTTCCACCGTCTACGGATGGTGAACACAATTATTTAAAAATAAAATGCAGAAGTGGAGATTTTCTCATCAAGTAAATTGATGGCCAAATTGTTTAATTTCCTGATATTTAAAATTGGATTTAACTCTAAGACTGTTTTCTCTCTATATATGTCTGTGTGTGTGCGTGCGTGTGTGTGAGTTCTTGTGTTATTCAACGTAAGTATCTTGGTGTAAAAGACAAAATATTCAATGGCCAATAAACGAAACTGTTGGCTCACAATTTAGTATTTTAGTACCTACATGGGAAATCCTAATTCAGAACCCAAGATTTGGTCTTTCTTCAAAATATCTATAATTATTTGGTTTTATACAAAGTCTGTAATGCAGGATTCAAAACAATAGTCATTTAGGTGAGCAAAACATCTGCCTACTATTAGTATAAAATATCTCCTATTTTGCAGAATGATAGAAAACCCTAGATATTTTTATGTTTATAATGAATAGCTTTAAGGAAATTCTCCAGTGATCGTTTTGACATTTCTAAATGTAATGTTCTTGGAGTTATCATTTTCCTATATTCAAAACATGTCTGAAAGTTGAAATATCTGATGCACAATGGAGACTGGAGTGCGATGTGCATTTTATATGAGCAAATTATTATATAGATTTCAAATGTGATAAAACTAGAATCAATACTTGTGACGGACCAAGAAACATTAAAAGGAACTCTTGGGGAAAGAAGAAAAAAAACAGTGTTTTCAAGTCAAAGAATTAAGTTCAATTGCAGCTACTTAATTTATTAGGAAGATAAAAATAATAACAGGATAAAGAAATTTGGTTGAATTTCCATCAAGAAGAACTATGAAATGTAAAAATAAATTCAAGTGTAAGTTACTCATAAAATTAGTATAGAACATAATTTAAATGACTTCTGAATTGGCTGATCTATTATATTTTATATAAAATATGTACATAATCTTCTTGCTCTCCACCCTCTCATCTTAAAATAAAGGAAAATACTCATCAATATGTGGCCAAATATGACCCCCATTAATGGTATAGTACCAATGACACCAACCTATATTTTGATCTAAGTGATGGAACCACTTGCTGATTGAATAAATAAGAACAGTTTCCAGGAAACATACCCAGTTGAGTTGTCTCACTTCTGAAATTTTCTTTTCATCTCTACAGTAGACCAGGCATGGAATCACAAAGTATATCTAACAAATCGTCTTGGGAAGCAACTCTTCAGTGTACTGGGTAGCATTAAAAAAAAAAAAAGAATTTCTGATCATCACATCATCCTTGTAATTATTATTTAAGAGAGAGGATCAAAAGCCTTTGCTCTTGATGAACAATTCTCTCAATGCAACATTTATTTGATTCATTAAAGTCACTTAGACCAAAACTAACTCCACAAAACTAATGACTTAGAGTTCTATATTGTGTATCTACCATTAAACTCACTTAGCAAAATGGTCTAGGGCAGAACTGGAGCCAACAAAGCAACATATCTTATACATCTAAATTTTCATATCTAACTCTAAATCTTATCTATTAAAAACACTGGGTCCTAAATTATAGGAGCAATCCATGAGCAGAGAATCAAAAATCTTGAATCTTTGACCTGTTTTAGCCAACAAGTGGGTACATGGTCTTGGGTAGTCATTTTACTTTTTTAAACATTTGTCTATATTAATAAAATTAGGTGATGAAATAATTTCAAAATTTTTACATTTCTAAGATGTGAAGAACTCTAAGAAATCTACCTTTGTAATAAAGTTCTAGACTTTAATTAATTAATTAATTCTTCCTCATTTGTATTCTTGGTCTTCTTTCCCTATTTTTTAAATGTTTTTTATATCAGCAGAAATTAAGAACTGCTGTTTTTCCATTATATTCTTTATCATGTTATTACTTGATATATTCTTATTATTACCTAATAGGAATACTTATTCATATTGTTATATAATATGTACTGATTATATTAATAAGTGCTCAAATTGCAAAGTTGTCTAGTTCGTTTGGAATTCTGATGCAGTTCTTAAGGCTGCTTACTCTGGTCACATATAACAAAGTGTTACTCAGTACCTAGTACGTGTAAAGCATTGACTAGATGTAAAATCCATATCCTCAAAAAGTTAAAAATTTTGCAGTTGAGATCTGATATACAATAATTTATAATATGATGAATCAAATGAATGAGAAACAGGGGCACACACATACCTGTGTGAGCACCATGTTATCTATATAGGAGGTGGAAGTCTTCAAGAAGAGAGTGGCATTTTGACTCAGTCTATGTATTAGATGCTGCGGTCCACTGCCAGATTCCCCCTTTAGCAGCTAGGTACTCATTCCTTCCAGTTACAAGACATTTTTGCTGCTGATAGCTAACATGAATCCCTTTCCAGTAAATACCCTAAATCAAAGGGAGGTACCTGGTGCAAGTTCAGGCCTCTTTCTGTGGGCAACTCTATGAGGGGAAAGCTCCAAAATTTCACCCACTGATCTCAATTTGGGACATCTTTACCAGCTTAGAGTTTCCATGGAATTAACTGGGGCCTCTGCTGCAATTACAACATAGATCAATTCAAATCCCCCTTTACACAATCTTGATTCCTTCACTCCATTGTAGGTGTTGATCCTGAGAGAACATTCTTTAATAAATCACGGGCAAATCAATCTACATCTTAGAGTCTGTTTCCTGGGAAACCTCACATATGACCGACCATCAGTGCTAAGAGTGGTCCAAAAAAGCAGACTCTAAAGTAGATTCTGGAACTGGATTCCTGCTGGCTGGTTGGCAAAGGGAATCTCTCACCGATGGTGAGTGATGTACTTTGCATGCAATAAAAGTGTAACGTTTAAAACTTTCACCAGTAGTAAAGTGGGTTCAGATACAGGGGTAATGGAAAACACAGGTCACAACAATCTGAGGCCATTTGACAAGTTTTGAAAAAGCAGTAGTCACAAGAACTGTGAAATCAGATGGCTATTTTAGGAGTTAATAAAGACTTTGAAGAAAGATGACAAGGCTGAAGGTGATTAATCACCTGTTTAAGGCCAAGTGTGAAACCAAAGGCCTTAATGATGATATATAAAGAGACGTTAACCTGCTTAAGCCAGAGGTTAAAGTATAGCATCATGTCCAAATATTTATTACAAGGGTAAGCAGAGTTCCAGAGAGAAGTGAATTCCCAGACGGGGAAAGTCCACTATGCCAAGATCAGGGCCTTTGGAGAAGCTATAAACTGTGACTATTTTCATTTACATGTTAACAAATCTTCAATTCCCACATTTTCCATAATCCTCTGGATTTGCAGGAGTAGCGCTCTCCTCCCTGTTAAAGGGTAGCACATTGTCTTTTATTAACATGTAATGTATACATATTTGATTAAATAAAATAATGTTCTAATTTCAATTGACTTATTTATACCCTGTAAACACTGTTCTGTACCAAAGGAACTGATAAAGAAAGATGTGGTAGAAACAGTGGAGTGGAGGGAAACAAGGGTATTTTGCAAAGGAATTTGGGAATATGACACAAAGTACTAAGCCAGGCCCATACCTAAAGTGTTGCATATCAAAAAAAACGCAAAATCTCATGGAAAGTTTTTAGCTAGTCCACCATTTTGGGGAGACTAGAAAAAAATATATTTCATCTGGCCAAATTTGCTGTTAATAACCCCAGTCTCTGATCATTAGAAATATGATTTTTCCTTGCATTTTTTTTCTTTCTTATGTTCTATGAACTCTCTTCCACCCTTTCACTTCTTCCTCCTAATTCTGATCTTCAACCATTTAATTCTGACCACGTAATTTCAAATATTATCAATGATTGTGCAGTATGGTTTTAGTGAGACATTCTATATAGAGCAAAGATTCATCAATAAAGTACAAATTTAATTGGCCACAAATGTGACTTAAAGAGTGTCTGTGGGACAATTTAATATAGTATAATGTAGTAGAGTATGCATACAGTAGCTGACTTATATTATAAAAATTTAAGTGGTAACAGCTAAAAAGTAATAAGATAAAATAGAAGTATATAATTAAATATAATTATCCTTCTTATCTCCAAGACCCCCAAATTGCTTAGTTTCTGCATACACACTATTGGTAAATTTAATTTGTTACTTTCTAAATTTTTTATACACATATAATAAAAGTTGCAATATTTAATTTCATTTTGCTCTAGAATTATCAAAACTATTTTCTAATAACTGACTTTTTTCACTAGTGTCTACTCTCCTTTATATTGTGACTAATTTTTAATTTTTAGCATAATTTTATTTTTCCCTTCCATTTCATCCCTGAGCTATGCCAGGTCTGCCTTTTTTTTTATCTTACTACATCTTCTTTGGAAAACCAAATAACTGCTTTTGACCTGCTTTTCATTATATACATCATATTGTCTATACATTGTCTATGGTGTACATAACTATACATCATAGTTAATTTTAAAGAGAAATTGTTTTTCAATAATTTCTTCTTGTTTGTCGTTCCTTGTGGTATTTTTTAAGTTTACTTATGCATTTATTGTAATTCTTTGTTCACATTTTCTTAAAATTTCTTTGCATATATCACACACTGTATTATTTCTAATTATTACTCATAGTGCAACAAGAAATATTATTTCTGGGTCAGTGCTATACTGAACAACAGTGCTTGAGTTTGTGCTGGGGCACAGCACTGGAGAAGCACACATATAGAATTTGGGTCGGTTGCACAAACTCACCACCACTCTGTTTTTGACTCATAATGGAACTTAATGTGTCACATGGCCTTTTCTGGTTTTTTACTTTTCCTTAGTTGTCAGAGATTAGTTTTTGGTGTGATATTGACTTACCATACCCTTCCACCCTGGCATAGTGACAACACTCTTCAGGCAAAGATAATGTGTCCCTGATGTCCATCTTATTCTACTTTCCTTGTCACTCTGCGGTGCCATGTAGGCACGGGACTTACTTGCAGCCTTTATGTGCCAATTCGCCTTACTTTTCCAAAGAAGGGATCACGAGTTTTCCCTGCTTAGAGCATGCTATCTGATTTGGGAGCAATCTGCAACTTAGTTGAAATCTGTCAGGGTTTAAATCCTTAGTATTTTCCTCAGTTTGACCCATATTTCATTAAATTTAGCAGTGACTCTACCAAAGCTACATTAAAAATAAAGGTATATTTTTCTTTTCTGGTTTATTTTTACTCTGTTTAATTCAAAGAGGAAAGTAGAGGTAGCAATGACTTTAAACAGTAACTTAACCAGGAAGCTTCATAGTAAACTTTCAAAAAAAGTTTCTCTCAAGTGTAATTATGATGGAAAAAAGTAAATAAGTAAATTTTTCTGCATTTTTTTAATAAAATACTTTAGAACTAACGTTTATTATACATATACAGAAAAAAATTTCACTGTGGGGTTTCTAAATAACAGAAATTAATATACGTGTTAAATCCTTTTTAAAATACGGACTTCTGAGTTTATAATAATACAATTTTTGTGTGATAAAACCGATGGTGAGTATTTAGAGGCAGTTTTCTTAACCAGAGAGAGAAATAGGAAAGGAAGAAAACTACTTAAAAAATTGCAGAATAAGTTTTAGATAAGCTCCCCTTACTAAGTCATGAATATATATGTATGCTTATTACAATTAATTCAATATATTTATAACCATTTTCCAGGAAAATTAGCGATATACATGTGCTCTCAGAATAAGTACAATAAGCTGAGCCTTTGACCATATATCTACTCATGGGCAGAAATAGGACTAAGATTCAAGTTTTTTGATTCTCTGTTTACAGATTTCTGCTATACTTCAGTGACCCAGTATTTTTAATAGGTAAGATTCAAAGCTGAAAATGAAAATTCAGGTATACGGAATATGTTGCTTTGTTTAAGTGCAACCCTGGTTCATTTTGCTAAGTGAGTTTGACGGTAGATACAAAATATAGAGCTCTGCATTATTAGTTTGAATGCCCTTAAACCCATGGAATGCCTCAAGTTATGGAGAGGTTATCTGGATGAGAACAGGGTGATAAAATAAAAAATAACATAAAAATATAACGCATGAAGCCTTGGTTAGGGCCCAGCAGACCTCAGGTTCTAGAGTTTGGCCAGAATATAGAAATGAGGTGGTGGGAACAGGGCCCAGATCTCTTTGGATTGTACATTTACCACATACTTTTGTTTCTCAATTCTAAAATGTGAATTTACTCACTGAGTATATTAAGTAAATATACATTTCTTATTTATTTATTTTTAATTGACAAAGAAAAATTGTACACATTTATGATGCACCACACATTTTAAAATATGTATACATTGTAGAATGAATATATCAAGCTAATTACCATATATGCATTCCCTTACAAACTTTTCATTTTTGAGTTCCCTATACACTAGAATGTTTGGCCTGTGATAGAAACCATAAAAACCTCCAATTTAATACATTCTTTCCATGGGAATGAAAGCCTACTTCCTTGGTAGGAAAAAAAGAAGGGTAAATTCCACAACTTGGGAAAGCCATGTGTATGTCTAGCACACCAGAAGAAAATTTAGAAGAAACTGGATGAAAGCAAACAATGAATTGTGTCCTTCTTCATTGTGTACCTGAAGCAGATTGTCATCTTTGACCAGAGTTCATTAACAATAGGTAAAATTCTCACAGAATTAAATATAATTGACTAATGACATTTAATTCAAAACAAATTGAAGGAAAGAATATGGAAAACTGAGGGAAGACAATACCAAGCCACTTTGTTTCTACAGCTTCCTAGAAGAAGCCAAATATTCAGACCATTATTTAACTTTGTATTAGAACTAATTAATCATGGCGTGTTCAAAATTCATCAGCATATTATACATATATACAAGATTTAGAAAACATTCAACATTTGAGATGTACTTGTTTTTCATGCTTTACATTTATTTTTTCCAATAACTAAATCCCTCAGAAACTTATATTCATATATTTTGATCAACTAACATATAAGTATATAATTGTGGCTTTTAATATTTAATTCTTTCAAGTATTGTGTTATTTTACTTGTATTTCAATCTAGATTGTGTTACTAAAGATTATTTGAACTAAGTCTTAGCTTTTACAGGTACTTCACATTTCACTAAAGTTTGCTGGAGTGATTAAATTTGTAAAATACAAATTCACTAACACTCATTACTGTTTGAAATCTCTAACAAATGCTTTCAGTTATGTCAGATTTTACTAATGTGTTAGTATTTTGGGAACAGCTGGGTATCTGACTGTGGTACTTTAAACCAAGTAATTTCGATATTGTTTTTACTTGTTCTTACTTTTAAATTCTATCTGTCTTAATATCTCATGTTCACCAATAATACAATAGGGATGATTATGAAATCAAGAAGTGTTCCTTTTATTTTAAATCTATCATCATTTATTTATCAAACAGTCCTACCAAGTAAGCAAACTTATAGATTATAGGTTAAAATCTATAGGTTAAAATCTCACTGATAATGACATAAAATTTTATCTCCTTCTAATAGATTATTTAAAGAAAATTATGCCACTAAAGACATTTCATTCTGTTTGGAGTTCTTCCTTTAGGGCGACTTTGATTTAAATGATTCATGTTCCTTTGTTCTAGTTATATGAAACAAAATATCAAAATATAGATTGACAGTCTTTTATATAACTTTACTTTTATTTTGTGCTGACACAATTTTCTTCCAGCTAATTAAAACATCTAAACTAGCTCTAATAAAATTCACTCAGGATTATTTGCAAGACAAAGTTTGTCTATATTGAAACCCGTCTCCCTATTTATTATTTTCCTTCTCTCTCGTCTGTTAGGACCATTAGAAAGCATCCATCTACTACCATTCATTCAACAACCAATATCTTTTAATAAGGAGTCTGGCTCCAGGCCAAAATCCTACGTGTGATATTTCAGATCTGACCACAGGCAGTTTTGAGGCTTTGCCTGGCAGCCGTATGTGAAAAAGCTGTGCTCCCCAAGTGAGACTTACTGTACAGACACTGCACTGCAGTTTTCTGGAGGGAGCTGCAGCCAAGGACCTTCTCAATCGGTCATGCTCACATGTATATCTGCGTTTCTAGTTCAGGAGCCTCCACGTGGAGGCCTTCTTATCAGGGGTCTTGGTGGAGGTCCCAGGTGCGCCCACTAAGACCCCTTTCTTTATGGGAAGCCTTGGCTGATGCATTTTTTCCACTTTGACTCAATCATTCCCAACCCCACTCCTCCCTGTGCCCCATTTACGGTTCCACAAAGAGACAGGAACCTTTTGTTCTGAACTCCTTGGCAGTGAGAGATTCTCCCCTATCTGTGCTGCATCCCTCTGACCCTAGCCTGGTATTGTTGCATGGTGGGGGAGGGGATGGAATGGAATGCTGGGGAGCTGGCACTATTTTTTGCCTCTTGCTTGTATTGTCACAGTATTGTATTGTCACAGTAAGTGAAAAAAAAAAGCTTGGTTGTTACTTTCAGTTTGGCTCATCGTTTGTGATCATTGTCAAGGTCATTGTTATTGATCACCTTGATACATGATCCCTTGATAGTTAAATATAGTCATGTGTCACTTAAAATGACAGGATACATTCTGAGAAATGCATCCTTAGATGATTTTGTCTTTGTGCAAACATCATAGAGTGTCCTTATACAAACTTAGATGGTAGAGCCCACTTACTACACTCTTTGATTATATAGCCTATTGTTCTTGGGCTACAAACCTATAGAGCATGTTACTGCACTGAATACTGTAACCAATTATAACACAATGGTAAGCATTTGTGTATCTAAACATATTTAAACATAGAAAAGATACATTAAGAATTTAGTATGAAAGATAAAATATTATCTACCCATATAGGATAGGAGTTTGTAGGATTGAATGAAGTTTGCAGGATTGAAAGTTGCTCTGGGGGAGTCATTGAGTGAGTGGTGAGTGAATGTGAACACCCAGGGCATTACTGTACACTACTGTACACGTAGGCCACATTGTATGCTTACTCTACACGAAATTTATAAAAGAAGGTATTTTATTTCTTCAATAATAAATTAACTTTAACTTATTGTAACTTTTTTACTTTATAAACTTTTGAATTTTTTTTACCTTTTTGACTCCTTTGGATGAACACTTAACTTAAAACACAAATGTTGTATAGCTGTACAAAAACATTTTCTTTCTTTATATCCTTATTCTATAAGCTTCTTTTCTATTTTTAATTTTATTTTTTACTTTTTAATTTTTTTATTAAAAACAAAGAAATGAACACACGTTAGCATAAGCCTACACAGGGTCAGGATCGTCAATATCACTGTCTTCCACCTTCATACCTTGTCCCACTGGAATATCTTCAGGAATAATAACACACGTGGAGTTGGCATCTCCTATGATAATAATACCTTCTTTTGGAATACCTCCTGAAGGACCTGCCTGAGGCTGTTTTACAGTTAACTTTTTTTAATACGTAGGAGTATACTCTAAAATAACAATAAAAAGTATAGTATGGTAAATGCACACCACAGTAACATAGCTGTTTATTATCAAGTATTATGGACTATACGTAAATATACGTGCTATACTTTTATGACTGGAAGTGCAGTAGATTTGTCTATATCAGCATCACCACAAACATGTGAGCACCATCGTGCTCTATGACTTTTTGACAGCTACGATATCACTAGGAGACAGGAATTTTTCAGCTTCATTATAATCTTGTGGAGCCACCGTTATATATGCAGTCTGTTGTCCAAGACATCTTTATATGGTATATGATTGTATTTGCCAAATTTCAGGCATTACTTTAGCTGTCATGGAACTCACTTTCTCAGTGTCAAAGATCCTTTATCTCAAAGGTCTGGCAATTGTTAAATGTACTATTTTTTCTCCCCCATATCTACATTTCATAATATTACTTTTAAAGAAATATTTTTGAGGTAGAAAGGATAATCAAAGAGGATAAAATTTCAGCATGTGATTACTGGTATAAAGTTTGGGAACATATAATTTAAAAAGCTGGAATTTAACCTACATTCCTGCACGTGGCTGAATACCTACCGTACCTAATGATATGGCCACCCCCAATTTCCTTTACCAGTTCCTTTCAGCAATGTGTCCAGGTATCTGCATATCTGGACAGCCTTCCCCTTCTTTCTGTCTTACAGAGATAACCTGAGCTTGTAAATAATCCAAAGTAAAAGCCAAAGACCTTACAATGGCCTACAGCTATCTACCCATTTTGTCCTCACCCGTGGAGGTTTCTCCGGTCTCCTCTCTCCGGTCTCCTCTCCTATGCATGCTTTCTTGCCCAGCCTGCAGCCACATGAAGACGTCAGACACACTTCTGCCTCTAGGTCTTTGCACTTACTTTTCTCCCCACCCAGAATGCTCTTTCACCAATGATCAACTGTCTTGCTCCCTCACCTTACTCAAATGTTATCTCCTGGCCAGTATTCAAAATTAAAACTTCCCTGCTTAACACATTTCTGTATTACCTGCTAACTCCCAATACCTACAATGGTATTTAGCATGTGGAAAGTGCTTAATAAATATTTGTTGAATAAGTGAATGAATAAATAAGCTTTTTATATCACAAAATCCAGAATATTATTTAAGATCATAAAAGCTATTATATATTGTTATTGAAACTCATTGGTTACTTCAGTGCAGATAAGTCGTCGATGTGATAATTCCTTATAGTAGAGGGATTGAAAGAGACAGCAAACTGCTAAGTGCTACAGTTAGAGGATTCTTCAAAATTACAGCTTCAGGAAGTAACTTGTAGTTTAGGATTTCTCTGTACAGCCAGGGAATCATTTTGAGATCATATATGACCTGGAAACAGCTCTTTTCCTACTTAAAATTGTAACTTAAAAAAAAGTCCTTTCCCACTTTGGCAGCACAGTTCAGAGAGAGAGACAGGGCACAGATCAGAGAGCACAGAGAACAGAGGGAATGAGCACACGCTCAAGCACGGAGGACGCTCCTCCTAATAAGCAGCTGCAGGTCCTGGAGCTCCAGTAGTCCTCAGATTCATGAAAATAATTAATAAAAATGATTGCCTCCTGTCTGAACCTCCAGCAATGTCGGAGACACTAAAAATGAACTGAAGTTGGTGGTAAATGTATTCCACAGGCAGTGACAGTTGAAGCACAAATAGCTAACTGTAACTTGCGCTCTGCAGTGTGTTAGTCATGACCTTATTTGTCCTTCACAGCCATTCCACACAGTCGTGCACTATATTCACCCCTATTTTATAAGAAAGGAAAATAGGTGTCAAAAATTATATCTGGCTCAAAAATCACAATCTAGGAAGCAGTGAGCTCAGAAATTGAACCCATCGTGTAGCATATGGAAAGGAATTATCAAATGGATGAGCAGGGAACACCTAGATCTGAGCAAGTTCCTTAGCCCTGCCAGACAAAGCATTCCTACAGTCTTCCAGGGAGGAGGAGTTATCAGGATACCACACCCACAGCGTTTATTAACTTTAGTTATTATCTAGATTTCCTAGGCATTTTCTGAGCAACTTTTTGTTTCTAGAATGCTGTCTTTTGAATGAGCCCCAGACTAAAACAATAATTTATACATAACTTCTATGGAACATTTGTCATGTACCATGCACTGTGATAAGTGCTTTATATACATCATTTCAATAAACCTGCTTAACAATATTACAAGATAGCTGTTGTTGTTATTACCTCCACATTACATAAGAAAGTGGTGCGACTTAGACAATACACCTATTTAAAGCCACACAGATCCAAAATCAGTTCAGGCTAACTTCAGAGCCCCAACAATTCACCAAATGCCATGCCACATAAAAAAAATGGACTACGTATAGAACAATAAGCTGGTATATTCACTCTACAGTAGGTTGAATGATGACTGTTTCATTAGTGGTTATTGAAGCACTGATCTCTGTGCATGGCTTTTCACTTTATCATCACTTACTTAGTATCTGATAGTGTTTCTATTAATGATCACCGCCCCCACCCCCATAATTTCCACTGCTCATTTCTTCAGTTTCTCCTTGATGAGAACTCCCAGGATCATTGGTTCATAGGTTAGGATCTTACTCTGTCTTAGGAGTGTATTGGAATGAGATCATGGGTATGGAGGAGCAAAGGTGTAATACGGCTATTAGTACGAGCTGCTGGGATCCAATTAGTGGATCTGAAAGTATATATCTATAGCTGCTAAAAGTTCAAACAGATGAAAATAGTATAAAAGGAAGGATCCTGATACACTGTTCATTGAGACATAGCGACTGGAAGGCTACTGACGAGCATGATACATTTATTGGCCATGGATGCAAAACCACCCACCAGATAATACGATATCCTCATTTCGATTATGGTTAATAAGAAAAGGTTGGTCCCTTAAATATGAAATTTATACTTCTTACAAGGAAGCTGATTCTGAGTTTGCCTTTGAGATGTACTTTATCCCTGGTCAGTATTGTAATCTTCATATATCTATGTCATTACGATAAAACAGTCAGAACTACTCAGGGCAAACCCTCAGAATGTAACCTGCATAAATTCAAGGATTTGGTACATAAAATAATATCCTATAATAGATTCAGGTTCCAAAAGGAATTTCAATACTGACATCCTTTATATGCACTCATTTACTCGTATTTTGTCTCCAGTTTATGCTAAATTGCATTATCACCTAGCATTAAATCTCTTAAAAGACCACTCTAAAAGTGATAAAAAGTCTCATTTTAAAAACACACAATACTTGTGCTGCTTTAAGAGAAAATTTAACAATGAAAAGGACGTAAATTATGAAATGAAACATTTTTAACAATAATACTAAGAAAAAGGGTCCCAGACCAATACATGAATTCATATTTGGAAATGGGGTAATGGTAAGGCAATCATGAATACATCCTGAAACACTGAAAAGGGTTGCTTAGGATCTCACAGCAGCAAAACTCAAAGTATTTTATGGAACTAACTTTGAAATCACATATTATGTCAACAGGAAAATATTTCTGTTCCCAAAATAATGTTCATAGCAAGATAGTCCATCTCATATAAGCTGAGTCAGATAAACCTCAAGTAGAAAATCACTTTTGGCTGTAAGCAACTCAAAAATAGGATCTGTTTCTTAAACTAAGCAGAATAATGAAAGTCAGACTGGTTTTGGTTATGAGTATGATGTTTATATAATAAATTATCCAAATTAAGGTACCTTTCTAGGTAGAAGGGGCGTTTTGCTAGGGCAAGAGCTATAAATCAGGAGGACTATCCCAAGTAACTTGAAAATGTGTGATCGCCCTATTTATAAGGTATGACATGATGGCTTTTGGAAGTATCTAAACTTTTCCGTCGCTTATTTCTAAATTTATTAAAATATAAAATACAGTCATGCATCATATAACAACCTTTTGGTCAAAAACAGACTTCAAATACAACAGTGATCCCATAAGATTATAATGCAGTTAAAAAATCCCTATGTCCTAGTGATGTTGTAGATGTCAAAAAGTCAGTGTCATGGCCGGGTGTGGTGGCTCACGCCTGTAATCCTAGCACTCTGGGATTGAGTGGGTGGATCATTTGAGTTTAGGAGTTCGAGACCAGCCTGAGCAAGAGAGAGACCCCGTCTCTATTAAAAATAGAAAGAAATTAACTGGCCAATTAAAAATATATAGAAAAAATTAGCCAGGCATGGTGGCGCGTGCCTATAGTCCCAGCTACTCGGGAGGCTGAGGAAGGAGAATCGCTTGAGCCCAGGTATTTGAGGTTGCTGTGAGCTAGGCTGACGCCACGGCATTCTAGCCTGGGTAACAGAGTGAGACTTTGTCTCAAAAAAAGTCTAGTGCCACACATGCTCACGTGTTTGTGTTGATGCTGGTGTAACCAAACTTATTGCACTTCCAGGCATAAAAGTATAGCACATATAATTATGCACTGTACATAATATTTGATAATGGTAATAGACAACTATGTTACTGAGTTAGGAATGTATTATACCATATTTTTAATCATTATGTTATAGTGTACTCTGTCTACTTATTTTAAAAAAGTTAACCATAAAACAGCCTTAGGCATATCCTTCAGTAGGTATTTCAGAAGAAGGAAGATTATAGGAGATGACAGTTCCATGCGAGTTATTACCCTTGAAGAACTTCCAGTAAGATAATGAGAGGTGAAATCCTGCAAGCTCCATTTATAAGTGCCCTATATAGGTGCACCACTTTTTATCTTTTATACTATAGTTTTTACTGTTCCTTTTCTAGATTTAAATATACAAATACTTACCATTGTGTTATAATTGCCTACAATTTTCAGTACAGTAACACGTTGTACAGGTTTGTAGTCTAGGAGCAATAGGCTATACCATATCGCCTAGGTGTGTAGTAGGCTACGTCATCTAGGTTTGTGTAAGCACACTCTATGCTGTTTGCACAATGAAGAAATTGCCTAAAGATGCATTTCTCAGAATGTATCCCTGTTGTTAAATGATGTAATACTGAAATAAGCATTGACCTATGGCATGTGAAGTGAAGATTCCCAGATAGGTAATGCATTAAGAGAATTTAATGTATTTCTATGGTGATTTTTAGGTTACTGTTTCCACATACAGATGAATTGAAGAATCCAGGCTTGCATTTAAACATTAAGTGCTTTGAATCAAAGGGAATGAAAAAGTGAATGCATAAGTGTGTTACATACAGTGGTATATATTAGTCACTACACTTGACACTGAAAGTGTGCCATTTTCAGATGGTGAAACAGTCACTACTGTGCAGGGAAGTGATGGCAATGCTAAGATTAATCATTACTTACAGTATTACTTTGCCTAGATAAGGATTTCAGAGATAAAAAAGGCAAATTTTTCCAATGACTAAAATGAGAAAGAAAGACAGTGCTAAATGTGGGTGAGGATGTGGAGAAACCAAAAGTCACATACAGTCTTGTTGGCGGGTGAAAATTGATGCAATGACTTAAAAAAACACTCTGGAAAATTATTCAGGTTATCTACAAAACCTGAATTTATGCTTATCTTTTGACCCAACAATTTATATCCTAACAGAAATGTGTACAACTGTTCTCCAAATATCACACAGAATGTTTATCTCAGCATTTATCATAATGGCCCCAATCTAGAAAGTACTCAAATGCCCATCAATGGGAGACTGTAGAATCGATAAATAAATTTTTATGTATTCATATAATGAATTACTATACTGTAATCAGAATGACAATAAAGTGCAACTATTCTCAACAATATAAATAAATCTCACAGAAAGAATCCTTAGCTAAAGTATCCAGGCAAAAAATTACAACATATTGTATAATTCCATTTATGTAAAGTTAAAAAAAGAGACCAGCCCAATCTATGGTGTTAGAAGTCAGGGAGGCTATTAGACTGAGGGGTTAGTACTAACAGGAAGAGGTCACAAGGGAGTGCTTCTAGGAGATATTGTTTCTTGGTCTAGGTGCTCATTACATGGATATGTCCAATTTGTGAAAAATTCATCACACGGTAACATATAATTTGTGCATTTTCCTTATGTAAATCATGCTTCAATAATTTTTTTTTAAAGAGGCAAGCTTCATTCCAGTACTGGTTGGAATGATAATAATTTCAAATTAAGGAGTAATGATATATTAAAGCATACAGAAACACTAATTTTTTTTTAATCTTTGGGAAAAGTAGTACTAGGCAAAATATGTTCCAAGATTTTATAAGATAGCTTGACAGGATCATTTCCAATTCTAAATATCCTTAAAAAAGAATCTAACCATATTTTAGAAAAACTTAGGATTATAAAAAGATGTGAAAAGTATGACCCAATTTTTTGTGATTATATATATAGTACCTGTGAATTTTTCTTATATTTCCTCTTTTTAAAAAATAACATAAATTGCCTTTTTAAAAAAGATTTTAATTTTAAATATATAATTGTTACAGTTTTAAGAATGGTTTTCTAGACAGCCGAAATAAGAATATGTTGAAAGCCCCTTTTGATTAGATTTTAAAGGAAAAGGAAAGTTATTGTCAGTGGCATCACCTTTGACAGATGGTTTATTAAAAGTAAAGAATGTGAAGTATGATTTGTATTTCTGAACAGAAGTCATTAGCCAGATTGTACTGTCATTCACAATATATTTAGAAATACTTGTATAGATATTATGTTAAAAACTCTAGAACTGAAATCATTATTCTTTTGCTTAAAAAATGTGTAAAAACCTAGAATATTCCAAATTCTCATTATTTAAATATTTGCTATGATTGTAAATTTGTATATCTCAAATAAAACAATTGTTTTAGTAAATTATCTTTTAATTAATAATACAGTCTATAATGGCATTCTTTTTACATTTTATTTTGCTAAATGTTATTTGCATATTTACCTGTATTTTTCCAATTTTATTAATGTTGCTATACATGGTACTGCGATGTAGAAAGAAAACATAATTTATATCTTATTCTATATGTTATCATTGCAGTAAGAACACATACATACCACTAACAAGCTAACTAGATATTAAATAATTACTTAATTGGTGTTATAAACAGTTTGTTTATATTATGTGCTGTTTAGATGTTCAACAGAATTTTGTTAATATCTGTGGTTGGGATTTTTGTTTAGGCAAAGAATGCATTGTGACTTTTCTCATTTGAAATAATGTAATATAGACTCACACTATATTTGAAAATTCATTATGCAATGTATTTTTAAAATTTGATTAGATTTGGTGACAGAGATAGGTCTTTAATATATTACATAAAAAAGATAATGCTGAAATCATATTTGCTACATTCTTGACTACAAAAGTAAACGTGAATCTTCAATCTGGTTTAAAAAGACAAAGACAAAAAAGCATCATACGTATGTTTTGGGGAGATAATTCCCAACGGCAATATTTTAATCCCCAGAAATATTTTGTAAGGACTCCTCTGTACTTCTTGAGGGCTGGGGCAATGGTGTGCATGAAAATTATAAAGTAAAATTGTTGTTAGTCAGATGTATGATTTTCTATAAAAACATAACATACAAATACATGTTCGTTAACTACCTCAGATGATAATAATGAAGGATGCCAGAACACTTCATCATAATTTAGCGCAGGATAATATTACAGATCAGAATACATCAAATATGGAGAAGATGGACCAAGAGAATATCAAGGATGGGAGAAAGTGATTCCCGAGTCTACCAATCCAAGCTTTGAATATCAAGACTTACGACCTTATATAAATTTCTGCATCTGACTGAAGATTGAGAGGATGAAAACCTTTATTGAACTCCCCCACCCTCCCACCACCATGCTCCCTCTCAAGCAGAGAAACAAAAGGATTGCTTCCCAATTGTCCCTTTGTCCATGACACCCAGAGACTTTTGGCCTTACTTGTCCTCTCATCCATGGAGTTCTCCATGCCATACACGAGCAGAGTATTGAAACCATGCCTTTCCCCCTTTCCACTCCTTTATTTTTTTTCTTGGTGAAGATGTAAACAATTCATTAAATAAGCCATTTGTTTTTGCCTTTTAGTTCTTTTCCTCAACAATTTTGAGGCAAAACTATTACAATGACAATGATTAGGAACTTTGATTAAGAATGTGCTATTGCTCTCAGGAGGTATATTGTTTTAGTTTAAGAAAATATGCCCTATCTTCACAATTTTGGACAAGTTGTTTTCTCCTACTGAAAGTGTTTTTCCTTTGATCAATGACTTCTTCAAGACACACTGCAAATAATTTCTCCCTATGCAGGCATTTTATGAAACTGCCAATGTCACATAGCTTGACATAGGAAATTATTTTTCTTACCTAGTTGTCAACTTTGTCATGTTTAGTCCTTATTGCAGAGGGGTGGGCTAAGTCATCCTCCATAATTCCAAATATAACTTCATAAAATTCCAAATAAAATATATATTTTAATATATAAATAACTAAATAACCTATACCTAAAAAAATCAATATTCTGGAAAGCAGATTGAAAAATACCAAAGCCTCCCTTACAGAAATTGATATTAATAGAGTTATAGTTTTGGTATTTCATGTTACATGTCTATACATCTAGATATCTTTCAGCTTGGCAATATAGAATTCTTTCCTTACCTATCTCAATTTTGAATGGTCTCATGAAAAAATATTTTGCTTAGTGTATTGATATTAACAAGTGATATGCTAAATATTTATTTTTTTAGATTCTCAATGTTTTATACCTAAACAATTACTACAAAGCTGTTTTTCAAGTCTTTGTACAGTTGGTACAAAGCCAACTCATATTTGACTCTTACTTAACTCTTGGTCCCTAGGACTTTACTGAGGTCTTCAAGAACAGACGTTCCTCTGTATCACATCTGCAGAGTCAGGTTTACCATGAGTACATGAAGTTTAACCTTCAGGGCCTCTACCTTCCACAGGTATCTTCCTAGGCTCTGAGAGAGACTCTTTCACTGGGTTCGTAAAGTGAAAAATTTTGTAAAATTTGCAAAAGTAAAATATTTTATCAACAACCTGTTAAAATCACTACCTGAGTCCATTCCACCTTCTTTGACACACTTCCTTTTTTGTTTGGTGACACCAGTGTGTCCCCAAGAATTTTATGTATCTAAGAGGAATTTGGGTTGGTCAATCATTTATTTGGGATTTTGTGGGTTATATTGTGTGCTGGCAGCCATTTCATTGGAAAATTTTGCTATTCCTCACCGTCCTGGCATGTAATATGCCAACTCCCCAGTGTTGTGATGCTAAGCTGGAGAGCCTGAGGTCATAATATGACCAGAATTGGAAGAAGAAACATAGTGGAAAAGCAACAGAGTGTGAAATTTTGATAGCTTAAATAGTCTTTCAAAAATACTCCTAACTATGAGACATGCAAAATAGCAGATCATTCTGTTCTCATAGATGCCAAGTGAATATAGACGTTTTTGCCTGCCAGGAATAAACTCAACAACATAGCATAAACAATTTAAACAACCACCACACATTTATTTTTGTTTTTCATGGGAACAGAGGGAAATAGATCTATCAGAATTCCAGTCTTTGCAGGACACAAACCTGTAGAAGTACTATAAACAGTAAATAACTCTGTGTGTGAAGTTGCATGTTTTATGCATCCCAATGTTTCAGATCATATCTCTATGTATTTGACAGTTCTTCTCTTGCTGAAGTCTGGAAGTTTCAGCAAAATACCAAGTAGATAACACTTAAAGTAGTAAATCCTGAAAAAGAAAGATAAATTTCTCATAAAAGTAATACACTCTTGGATTGTTTGATAATCCAATTAAAGGCAAAGTACACATCTTATAAATAAGCAGCACATATTTAAATTTCTCGCTGATGTGATTTCAATTTGACAAGACTTACTTACATTAACAGAGATAATAAAACTCATACATCACTGTAACCAAAGTATTCATAATGTACTGGTTAATGTATGTTGTCAGTTTATGAGATATTTAAAATTAGTCTGTTCAAGAAAACTTCAATATGAATTCCCTGAAATCTTACAGCTCAAATCTTACAGTTCCTATGAGGAACTTATTATTTTCCCAAATTTGACAGCAACCTTAAAAATGTACATCACATTACAAACAAGTTGTAAGAAACTCCTTAAAACTATCAGTAATAATAAAACAGTTCAATTAGTGATGTTGTTTTCTCTATAAATAACAAAATTATTGTCTTAGGAAGAGGTGTTCCTAGAGACGATAGCCAACAATGTAGGAAAAAACATATTGATTTTCTGTAGGCTATTGGTTTGTTATTTGTCAACTTTTAAAAGTTTCAATTTTTTCTGATTTCCACTCTAAGTATTATCTTTTCTCCTTAGTTTTGTATATTTAAATGTGTATTATGTTTCTTAAAGAGCGCCTCCACTATAAGTTTCAGGCCTCATTAAAATACGATCATTCCCTGTGTTTCAGTATCTTTTCTGCTATTGCAGAGGATGATCATTTAATTTATTTTCCAAACATGAACATTTTTGAGACTGAAAGCTTTATATAGATGATTACAGGGTTGATGCTGGAATGGCCCCTCGCAAACCAGAAGTAGCTCATCCTCTCTATATGAATACCCACATGATAAATTTTTGATGGATTGCATAGATAGGGGAGTATTTGTTTCTTCTGGAAAACTGATATAATTCTTTGTTAGTTAGCTATCAAAGCTATATATTTTAATGTTTTCTTTTTTTTCCTGACTTCTAGGAAACTCGGAAGTAATTTTTTTCAGAAGTAAGTTTTGTGCTCAATTGCTATGAATTCCCTTAATCCACACTCTTCTTTTTCAAATTGTATTAAATGATTATGTAGTTTTTTGAAAAAATATTTTCTACTACATACTGCTTTAATGTATTTTTTAGTATTATATAGAAACAATAGTTTTAAAAAAGAATATCCTTTAGAATCGTCATCATAACAACAGCTACCATTTATCAAACAGTGACTCTCAGCTAGCCCTTTTATGTAAATTACATTTAATTGTTTTGGTGGTAATAATTTCTAACTCCTCCTCATTCTGTTAAGACTAACCAGTTGCCTGATGAGTTGCAAAGTATTAATTTAAATTTTCTGAAAATAGGACAAATTATAATAAAATTATTATTTTCTACTATCATTCATTCAACAAATATAGGATACATTTTATACAAATGCCTGCTTTCCCAGAATATAAATTATCAGCTTCACAATCATAAGTCAAATTCTTTCTTTTTTAAGTTTAAAAATATTAAGGGGGTAAGAATGCTTTTGTTACATGGCTACCTTGTATGTGGCCTATGCCAGGGCTTTTAGTGTGTCCATCACCAGAATAGTGGTCACTGTACCCAATAGGTAAGTTTTTAACCCTTGCCCCACCACACTGCCCTCTTTGTTTTCAATGTCCTTTACATTTCTTTGTGCCCATGTGTGTCCATTGTTCAAAACCAATTATTAGAAAGTACGTGTGGTGATTCTTTCCAGTCCTGTAATACTTCACTTAGGATAAGAGTCTCCAGTTCCACCCATATTGCTGCAAAAAGGATTTTTTTTCATTACTTTCTATAACTGAGTAGTACTCCATGGTATATAGATATCACATATTCTTTATCTACTCAAAAATTCATGGGCGTTTAGGTTGATTCCACATCTTTGTAATTATAAATTGTGCTGTGATAAACATTCAAGTGCAGGTGTTGCAGGTGTTTTTTTTGATGAAATGACTTCTTTTCCTTTGGTTAGTTACTCAGTAGTGGGGTTGCTAGATCAAATGTTAAGTCTACAATCATTCCTGTGAGGAACCTCCACATTGTTTTCCATCGAGATTATAGTAATTTGCAATCCTGCCAAAACTATATAAGCATTTCTATCGTTCTGCATACACATCAGCATCTATTGCTTTTTGACTTTTTAATAATGGCCATTCTGCAAGGGTAAGGTGGTATCTCATTGTTGTTTTGATTTGCATTTCTTGGATGATTGGTTAATTTGAGCAATTTCTCATATATTTCTTGGACATTTTTCTAACTTCCTTTGAAAAATTTCTGTTCATGTCCTTTGCACACTTTTGAATGGGGTTGTTTGTTTTTTTCTTGCTAATTTGTTTGAGTTCTTTGTAGATTCTCTGTATTAGCCCTTTATTAGATGTATACTTTGTGAATGTTTTCAAACCAATTCTTTGTTGTCTATTAACTTCATTGATTATTTCCTTTGCTGTGCAGAAGCTATTTAATTTAATTAAGTCCCATTTGTTTATTTATTTTTGTTACTGAATTGGTCTTTGGGGTCTTAGTCATAAATTCTTTGCCTAGACCGATGTCTAAAAGAGTTTTCCTAAGTTTTCCTCCATAATTTTTATGGTTCCATGTCTTACATTTAAGTCTGTTATGCATTTTGATTTAATGTTTGTATATGGCAAATATAGGGGTCCTGTTTCATTCTGCATGTGGCTATCCAGTTTTCCCAGCACCATTTATTATCTAGGGCTTCCTTTCCTAAGTCTATGTTGTCTGCTTTATCACAATGTTTATGGCAGCACAATTTACTATTGCTAGGTCATGGAAACAACCCAAGGGCCCGTCAATTCATGAGTGGATTGTTAAAATCTGGTATTTGTTCACAATGGAATATTACTCAATTTTAAGAAATGACAGTGAGTTAGCACCTCTTGTATCATCCTGAATTAACTTGAGCCCATTATTCGAAGTGAGGTGACATAAGACCCGAAGAATAGGCCCCACTAGTACTCACCATCAAATTGGTATTAACTGATTAACACTATGGTGCTCAAAGGGTGGGAGCGAACACTGGGGAATTGGGGGTTGGGGGTAGACCCAAGTCTGAGTGACATGGGAGGACACTGTGGAGGGGTGGGATATGCTTGAAAAGTAGTTGGGGAGTGGAATTAGGGGTCTCAATGGGGGAAAGGAATTCCTCAAAAACTGATTCATGTGATTAACTGTACACCTTGGTAAATTCACTGAAAATCATTTAATTGTACACTTAAACTGGACTGTTGGTTGTACGTAGGTACAGTTGGAATGCTATGTATGTACTCTCTGGACTACTTTGACAGAGTAGGTTTTTGAATGTAACAAGATAA